>BOPP01000740.1:0-14761 GCA_017312745.1 Gryllus bimaculatus | reverse complement strand
GGCGGGGATGACGGGGGGCGGTGGAGTGGCGGGGGCGGTGGGGTAGGCGGGGGCGGTCGGTTTTGCGGGGGCGGTGGGGTTGCGGGGTGGCGAGGGCGGCGGGGGCGGGGGCGGCGGGGCCGGTGGGACTTGCGGGGTGGCGGGGACGGCGGGGCTGGTGGGGAGGGTGAGGCAGCGGGGGCGGGCAGGCTTGCTGGCGGTGCTGGGGGATTTTTGTGGCAGGGGTGGCGAGGAATAGCGTGGTGATCGAGGCGCGGTGGGGTGTTGGAGATGGATGGGGTGTGTCGCGAGGTGAGGATGAGAGCAATTAGGGGGAGGTGGCATCACACCGAGGGACGAAACTCCTCTTCCATTCGTATGCGCCGACGCCGCAAGCTGCTTCCTCGGCAACGGGCTCCTGGTGTTGAACCTGCAGTTTTCGTTCTTTGGTTCGATTCTCGCCTCTACTATTCATTAGCATTTAAGTATTTCCACTTCGAAAACTTAAATTTTTCATCCGTTTTTATATTCTCTATCTTTTTATTATTGTAAGCTATTCTAGATGATCGGTCATGCATAGTATATTGTACATTCAATGTTTTCATTTACCCTATACTTGTTTATGTTTTTTATTGTTTTTCATCTCTTTTTTATTTTTCTTGACTTTGAATACTTCGACACTCTTCATTTACTTCCTTTACTACCTCTCTCGATATATATATATGTGCGAATATTTATTCTTCTTTTGCTACTCTTTTCAGAAAAATCTTTTTTTTAGCATTTCTAATTTTTTCGAATAATATCCTCTTCCCTTGTTAAAAAGCATCAGTAGGTTTACTTGTCAGTCAGAGCGGTCAGATTTTACATGATGCAGTAATGCATGCATTTTTCATATGCCAAAAACCGACTAATAGTCATGACATAGAGTAATATATGTACCTTCCTAGCTTGCACACACCTACCCATAAAATGAATATATATATATACTATATATAATATATTATATATATATATATATATTATATATACATACGTAATTTACCTTTACTAATTGAATTATCTGAAAATATTCTACTAATAATGGTAAGTCAATCAGCTATTTTTTACACAGTAAACGATAATTATGAATCGTTATCTGGTGATATCATTAAGTGTAATATGTAAGTAAAAGATTCTTTACCTTTCTGAACTAATGGGCGCACTGTATACCCAAAAATGTTACTGACTACCTTATGTTACTTCTTCATGAAAAAAAAGTCCTGTATATTACTAGTACAGTGACTATATATTGTATAATTAATTAACTATAGTTTTTCATTTTCCCTTCATATACATGATTCCCTTGTAGATCATGACATAGCACTCGTAACACAAATGAATATATTTCATGATCCTGTATATATGTTCGAAAATGAGGCTAAAGCCCTCAATTATTTTTATCTTGTTTTTTTAACCAAATTTTAGGACTGCAATGCTACTCGGCTTGCGTTATTGCCGTGGACGTTTTGAGCGCCTGGTGCTTTTGGCGGGTGATGGACGTATGAACAGGCCACGACATTCGCCCGCCAACTTTTACCAAGAACAAATAAATTAACGATGTAACAAATTATAATACAATTTTAATTTTTTTATTAGTGACATCTGTTCACTTCGCATATTGCCCGGGTTCAACTTTCCGGTGAAGGAAATTTTTTAGTGCTGCTTTATTAATAGTTGTGATAAGCCGCGTATGAGTAAATATAATGATCATTTATTATTATAATAATTATTATTATAAATCTATTATTATATATTATTTTAAATTAGTATTATAAATATTTATTATATTATTTATTATTATTATTATTTATAATATTAATATCAACTGAGTCACAGTAAAGGCCAAGGTCACCTACTTTTGTGGGGAATGCTGAATGAAGGGGTAAGCTGATGAATTGAGGTGGCGAGAGACTAGATGATGGGTGGGAGGTGGCAGGTGGGGTGGTGGGAGGTGATCGTGCAGTTTTGAACCATAATAGCTTACGCAATATGGTTGAGGAAGTCCACGAAAAACCCCGGTTTAGGCTGGCCAGCCCAGGAATTGAACCCATCGCTGGGTTGGGCGGGCAAATGTGCTGAATATAGTATTCGAACAACGCCGTGTAATCAGCTAGGTTGGCATTTCGTAAGTAGTGTACTGTCAGGGCACACTTTAATTAGCAGAAGTATGCTCGTTCCTTTTCCTACATGATTATGATTACGCACATATAAGATTTTAAAGGGCAATAAAGCAAACTGAAGATTAGCGGTAAGCTTTTAAAACATCCTTCACTGAAGACACGTTCGTACATATTCTTGTGGTAAATTTGCCATTGGAAGTTTTATTTTTTATATTTTCTCAAATGAACGTGTACATAGAAAGAGAATGCGCTGATGATATGTTCTTGCATTTCATTTATGCAAATGAAAAACGGACACAAAACAATTCGAATATGTTTAATTATTGAATTAAGGAATAATTGCTTTTTTTTATAAATGTTCAATTTTTATTTTTTGATACAGAAAAGAGATTCGAGAATGGCTGACGATATTCATTGAAACGGTACCCTCATGGTATGGTAACTACCAATCAATATAATACTCAAAATGTAATTCATTCTTTCTTTCCTTCTCAACAACAAAAGTAAATTCCTCAACCTTTATAACAGATTAACATAAAATAATAACTAGCGTTTTGGCTTTCGAATTGTAGCGAATTTGCTAGAAAACTAAACCGGTTGAAACGGAGAATAAATCCCCTTCTTTTTTCGAGTGTAATATTTCCACATTTGAATTTTTAATTATGCTTTTCTTTATCGCAATCTTAATTATTTATTATATCATAATCTTCCCTTTTATATTTTTACTAACAAATGAATTAGTGGAGAATGTTCTGCAAAACCTAATCAATGCCCATAGGATGCTTGATCCACTGTATAATAAAAGTACATTTCTTAATGTTTAAGTACATAAAATAGCAGCTTGCTTAGCACCTTGCCTTCAATATTTAGTACAAGCCATAGAACTAGATTGTTTTAAGTAGGAACAAATAAATAGTAAAATAAAATCGTGTTTTAATACGAGTATAGCCGAAGTGGTTGGGAATGAAATTTACATGTTTAAGTAATAAATTCCAGTTATTATAATCATGGTTTTTCATTCAATAGTCAGTAATAAAAATGTCATTTGTGCACGTTTTTAAATATCTATATTCATATAAGATTCGGCATAAAAAATAATGAAACATCAGTATTCAACGTTAGGAATGGCATCACCAATCTTTCCTTACAAAATTCACTTAAAGCATTTTTGCTAATTTCAAGGCTCATTATGCGCGGCGCAGATCTAATTTTTTCCACAGGCAAGTCCTCTGCAATTTAGGGCGCTCGAGGCAAAACGGAAAAAGGGGGCAGGCGGTCCGAAGCCATGCCCACTATTTATTCTATGTTTGGCGTGCAACGTACGACAGGGCAGCACGTGCTGGTCTCCCTATAGCTAGCCGATGCTGAAGGAATGGTGTCTCTTTCCTGCGGAATGACGGCGGTGACAGAGGGTTTCACGTTGGCGTCCGGTATCGGCCAAGCTCGCTCGCGCTCACTCGCACAACGCGTGCTCGCGCTGTCGGTGTCGGTGTCGGTGTTCGTTTGTCGGTGTCGGTGGCTCGTGTCGGAGTGTCGGTGTCGGTGTCGGTGTCGGTGTCGTGTCGGTGTTGTGTCCGGTGGTCGGTGTCGGTGTCGGTGTCTGGTGTCGGCGTGTCGGTGTCGGGGTGTCGGTGGTCGGTGTCGTGTCGGTGTCGGGTGTCGGTGTTGGTGGTCGGGTGTCGGTGTCGGTGTCGGGTGGTCGGTGTCGGTGTCGGTGTCGGGTGTCGGTGTGGTGTCGGTGGTCGGTGTCGGTGTTGGTTCGGTGTCGGTGTCGTGTCGGTGTCGGTGTCGGTGTCGTGTCGGTGGTCGGTGTCGCGTGTCCCGGTGTCGGTGTCGCGGTGTCGGTGTCGGTGTCGGTGTCCGGTGTCGGTTGTCGGTGTCGGTGTCGGTGTCGGTGTCGTCGTCGGGGTCGGTGGTCGTGTGGTTGTCGGTGTCGGTTGTCGTGGTCGGGTGTCGGTGTCGGTTCCGGTGTCGTGTCCGGGTTCGGTGTCGGTTGTCGGTGTCGGTGTCGGTGTCGGTGTGCGGTGTCGGTGTCGGGTCGGGTGTCCGTGTCGGTGTCGGGTGTCGGTGTCGGTGTCGGTGTCGGTGCTCGGTGTCGGTGTCGGTGTCGGTGTCGGTGTCGGTGTCGGTGTCCGTGTCGGTGTCGGTGTCGGTGTCGGTCGTCGGTGTTCGGTGTCGGTGTCGGTGTCGTGTCGGTGTCGGTGTCAGTGTCCGGTGTCGGTGTCGGTGTCGGTGTCGGTGTCGGTGTCCGTGTCGGTGTCGGTGTCGGTGTCGGTGTCGGTGTCGGTGTCGGTGTCCGTGTCGGTGTCGGTGTCGGTGTCGGTGTCGGTGTCGTGTCGGTGTCGGTGTCGTGTCGGTGTCCGGTGTCGGTGTCGGTGTCGGTGTCGGTGTCGGTGTCGTGTGGTGTCGGTGTCGGTGTCGGTGTCGGTGTCGGTGTGCGGGTGTCGGTGTCGGTGTCGGGTGTCGGTGTCCGGTGTCGGTGTCGGTGTCTGTGTCGGTGTCGGTGTCGGTGTCGGTGGTCGGTGTTCGGTGGTTCGGGGGTGTGGTGTCGGTGTCGGTGGGTCGGTGTCCGGTGTCGGTGTCGGTGTCGGTGTCGGTGTCGTGGTCGTGTCGGTGTCGGTGGGTCGGTGTCGGTGTCGGGTGTCGGTGTCGGTGTCGGTTGTCCGTGTCGGTGTCGGTGTCGGTGTCGGTGTCGGTGTCGGTGTCGGTGTCGGTGTCCGTGTCGGTGTCGGTGTGGTGTCGTGTCGGGTGCGGTGTCGTGTCGGTGTCGTGTCCGGTGTCGTGTCGGTGTCGGTGTTTCCGGTGTTCGTGTCGGTGTGCCCGGTGTCGGTGGTCGGTGTCGGTGTCGGTGTCGGTGTGGTGTCGGTGTCGGTGTCGGTGTCGGTGTCGGTGTTCGTGTCGGTGTCGGTGTCGGTGTCGGGTCGGTGGTGGTGTCGGTGTCTGGGTGTCGGTGTCGGTGTCGGTGTCGGTGTCGGTGTCGGTGTCGGTGTCGGTGCGGGTGTCGGGTGTCGGTGTCGGTGTCCGGTGTCGGTGTCGGTGTCGGTGTCGGTGTCGGTGTCGGTGTCGGTGTCGGTGTCGGTGTCGGTGTGGTGTCGGTGTCGGTGTCGGTGTCCGTGTCGTGTCGGTGTCGGTGTCGGTGTCGTGTCCGGTGTCGGTGTCGGTGTCGGGTGTCGGTGTCGTGTCGGTGTCGGTGTCGGTGTCGGTGTCGGTGTCGGTGGTCGGTGTCGGTGTCGTGTCGGTGTCGGGTCGGTGTCGGTGTCGGTGTCGGTGTCGGTGTCGGTGTCGGTGTCTGGTGTCGGTGTCGGTGTCGGTGTGCGGTGGTCGGTGTCGTGTCGGCTGGTCGGTGGTCGGTGGTCGGTGTCGGTGTCGCTTGTCGGTGTCGTGTCGGTGTCGGTGTCGGTGTCGTGTCGGTGTCGGTGTCGGTGTCGGTGTCGGTGTCCGGTGTCCGGTGTCGGTGTCGGTGTCGGTGTCCGGTGTCGGTTGTTTGGTCGGTGTCGGTCGTGTCGGTGTCGGGTGTCGGTGTCGTGTCGGTGTTCGGGTGTCCGGGGTGTCGGTGGTCGGTGTCGGTGTCGGTGTCGTGTCGGTGTCGGTGGTCGGTGTCGTGTCGGTGTCGGTGTCGGTGTCGTGTCGTGTCGGTGTCCGGTGTCGGGTGTCGGTGTCGGTGTCGTGGTCGGTGTCGGTGGTCGGTGTCGTGTTCGTGTCGGTGTCGGTGTCGTGTCGGTGTCGGTGTCGGTGTCGTGTCGGTGTCGGTGTCGTGTCGGTGTCCGGTGTCGGTGTCGTGTCGGTGGTCGGGTGTTCGGTGTCGGTGTCGGTTGTCGGTTGTCCGTGTCAGGTGTCGGTGTCGGTGTAGGTGTCGGTGTCGTGTCGGTGTCGGTGTCGGTGTCCGTGTCCGGTGTTGGTGTCGGTGTCCGTGTCGGTGTGGTGGTCGGTGTCCGGTGTCGGCTGTCGGTGTCGGGTCGGTGTCGTGTCGGTGTCGTTGTCGGTGTCCGGTGTCGGTGTCGGGTGTTCCGGTGTCGGTGTCGGTGTCGGTGTCGGTGTCGGTGTCGGTGTCGTGGTCGGTGTCGGTGTCGGTGTCGGTGTCGTGTCGGTGTCGGTGGTCGTGTGGGTCGGTTGTCGGTGTCGGTGGTCGGTGTCGGTGTCGGTGTCGGGTCGGTGTCGGTGTGGTGTCGGTGTCGGTGTCGTGTCGGTGTCGGGTCGGTGTTCGGTGTCGGTGTCGGTGTCGGTGGTCGTGTCGGTGTCCGGTGTCGGTGTCGGTGTCGGTGTCGGTGTCGGTGTCGGTGTCGGTGTCGGTGTCGGTGTCGTTGTCGGTGTCGGTGTCGGTGTCGGTTGTCGTGGGTGTCGGTGTGCCGGTGTCGGTGTCGGTGTCGGTGTCCCGGTGTCGGTGTCGGTGTCGGTGTCGGTGTCCCGGTGTCGTGGTCGGTGTCGGTGTCGGTGTCGGTGGTCGGGTGTCGTGTCGGTGTCGGTGTCGTGTCGGTGGTCGTGTCGGTGTCCGGTGTCGGTGTCGGTGTCGGTGTCGGTGTCTGGGATGTCGGTGTCGGTGTCGGTGTCGATGTCGGTGTCTCGGTGTCGGTGTCGGTGTCGGTGTCGGCTTCGGTGTCGGTGTCGGTGTCGGTGTCGGTGTCGTGTCGGTGTTCGGTTGTCGGTGTCGGTGTGTCGGTGTCGGTGTCCGGCTGTCGGTGTCGGTGTCGGTGTCGGTGGTCGGGTGTCGGTGTCGGGTCGGTGTCGGTGTCGGTGTCCGTGTCGGTGTACGGTGTTCGGGTGTCGTGGGTCGGTGTGCGGTTTGTCGGGTGTCGGTGTTCCGGTGTCGGTGTCGGTGTCTGGTGTCGGTGTCGGGTGTCGGTGTCGGTGTCGGTGTCGGTGGTCGGTGTCCCGGTGTCGGTGTCCGGGTGTCGGTGTCGGTGTCGGTGTCGGTGTCGTGTCGGTGTCGGTGTCGGTGTCGGTGTCGGTGTCGTGTCGGTGTCCGGTGTCTGGTCGTTGTCGGTGTCGTGTCGTTGTCGGTGTCGGTGTCGGTGTCGGTGTCGGTGTCGGTGTCGGTGTCGGTGTCGTGTCGGTGTCGGTGTCGGTGTCGGGTGTCGGTGTCGGGTGTCGCGTGTCGGTGTCGGTGTCGTGTCGGTGTCGTGTGGTGTCCGTGTCGGTGTCGTGTCGGTGTCGTGTCGGTGTCGGTGTCGGTGTCGGTCCGGTGTGGTGTCGGTGTCGGTGTCGGTGTCGGTGTCGGTGTCAGGTGTCGGTGTCGGGTCGGTGTCCGGTGTCGGTTGTCGGGTGTCGGTGGTCGGTGTCGGGTTGCGGTGTCGGTGTCGGTGTCGGTGTCGGTGTCGGTGTCGGTGTCGGTTGTCGGTGTCGGTTGTCGGTGTCGGTGTCGTGTCGGTGTCCGGTGTCGGTGTCGGTGTCGGTGTCGGTGTCAGGTGTCGGGTGTCGGTTGGTGGTCGGTGTCGGTGGTCGGTGTCGGTGTCGTGTCGGTGTCGGTGTCGGTGTCGGTGTCGGTGTGGCTTCGGTGTCGGGGTGTCGGTGTCGTGTCGTGTCGGTGTCGGGTCGGTGTCGGTGTCGTGTCGGTGTCGGTGTCGTGTCGGTGTCGGTGTCGGTGTCGGTGTCGTGTCGGTGTCGGTGTCGGTGTCGGTGTCGGTGTCGGTTGTCGGTGTCGGTGTGGTGTCGGTGTCGGTGTCGGTGCGGTGTCGTGTCGGTTCGCGTCGGGCGTCGGCGTTCGGGTCGGGTCGGCGTCGGCGTCGCGTCGGCGTCGGCGTCGGCGTCGGGCGGTCGGCGTCGGCGTCGGGCGTCGGCGTGCGTCCGGCGTCGGCGTCGGGCCGTCGGGCGTCGGCAGTCGGGGTCGTCGGCGTCGCCGTTCGCGTCGGCGCGGCCGTCGGCGTCGGCGTCGGCGTCGGCGTCGGCGTCGGCGTCGCGTCGGCGTCGGGCGTCGGCGTCGCGTCGGCGTCGGCTGTCGACGTCGGCGTCGGCGTCCGCGTCGGCGTCGGGTCGGCGTCGGGGCGTCGGCGTTCGGCGTCGGCGTCGGCGTCGGCGTCGGCGTCGGCGTCGGCGTCCCGGCGTCGGCTCGGCGTCGGCGTCGCGTCGGCGTCGACGTCGGCGTCCGGCGTCGGCGTGGCGTCGGTGTCGTGTCGGTGTCGTGTCGTTTGTCGGTGTCGGTGTCCGGTGTCGGTGTCGGTGTTCGGCGTCGGCGTCGGCGTCGGCGTCGGCGCTCGGCGTCCGGGCGTCGGCGTCGGCGTCGGCCGTCGGCGTCGGCGTCGCGTCGGGCGTCGCGTCGGCGTCGGCGGTCGGCGTCGGGGTCCGGCGTCGCGTCGGCGTCGGCCGTCGGCGGTCGGCGTCGGCGTCGGCGTCGGCGGTCGGCGTCGGTGTCGTGTCCGGCGTCGCGTCCGGTGTCGCGCGTCGGCGTCGGTGGGTCGTGTCGGTGTCGCGGTGTCGGTGTCGGCGTCGGTGTCGGTGGTGCGTCGGGCGTCGGGGCGTCGTGTCGTGTCGGTGTCAGTGTTCGGTGTCGGTGTCGGTGTCGGTGTCGTGACAGTGTCGGTAACATTGTCGTGATTCAACAAAGATTGAAAGAGCTTCACGAGGCACATCGTCATTAAATGGATGGGAGGCTTGGAAGTTCCACAGAGGCTGCCGCAGAAGGAATAAGCTCGCTGGGAATGGGACAGTTTCGTCGCTGAAACGAATACGCTCACATAACAAGTCGGACATGACATTCTGTGATTGGCTGAGAAAACTCAGGCACCCACAGCCACTTTACCCCAGCACTGGCGAAAGCCAGCCGCCCCCATCCCATCTCCTCTGCGGCTGCAAGCGCGAGACTTCGCAGCTGGCAAGGGGCGAAAGAATCTGCGCGAGGGTCGAGGACGCCGCGTCGCGGCACGGTGCGCTCACGTCTCGCGATGGCGCTCCGCACGCTCCCGTCCTCACTTTGTCCCTTCGCCGTGGTAGCCGCGCGCGCTGCGCCGCGAGCCTGCATCCAAAAGGCCCCGTAATCTTATCAACGCTGGCATCGGGCGCCGGCAAATGTGGCAAGCTGCATCTCGGCGGCTCTCATTTCCCGCACGCCAAACTTCGTTCCGTCGGCGGCGGCAGGCGGCGGGCGCGTGGACCCGAGACCGAAGTTACTCGACCTAAAGGGACGAAGAGGCGCACGGACGAGCTGAAGCGGGAGAGCACTCCTCCCCCAACTGCCTCCATCTATCTGTACTTTTAAGAAGGTGTGGCGAGAACATAAAATGAATGGCGTTTTATTTGAACTATGATTTTTAAACAATGATCTTTAACAAACAACGTATGACATTTCGCCTTAGAACCAAAGTTCCTTGGATAAATTATTTAAAAAAGATAAAATGAGAAATCAATAAGCACGTGGAATGATGAATGAATATTAGAGGAGTGGAGGATATGGTAAAGAAATAGATATAAAAGGAAGGAAACGAAAAATAGGAAGAGAAACATATTCGTGTTTTTAAAAAACTGAAGAAACACATGTTTTACTGCATATTATAAATGAGACAGAATGAGTTAAACACGATTGATTTCACACTCCATGAGGTAAATTATCATGAACATGCACGTTATATGCAACCAAATATAAACTATTAATATTCGTCGCAATACTGTATATCAAATAGAAATGAGCTCAACGCGAAACCAACCATTCAAATATTTTTAGTATCATCAGAAGTAAATCAATTAACATATACGGAAACCACTGGATAATGTTGTCAATATTCACTAAACAAATTATTGTCGTTTTTGTACGACACAACAACAAACAGATGGTTTCAGTTTTATGAAAATGAATTGGCAAATTCGTTTTACGATGTTCATATTTTTGTTAAAAATTGATTTGCAATAACAATCATCTTTGGCCATTATCTCTACTTGAAAGAGAGAAAGAATCATGGAAGTATTCTAAAATACTATCACATCCTCAAAATACCATCTTATCTCCAATATTGCTCATATCTCATATTGCTCAATGCAAATATTTGCTCATCAATCTCAATCTTTCTAGTCAAAAATCAAATACTTTTTTTGTTGTGACTAGTTTATTATAACCATCCACTCCGCAATAACATTTAAACTAAAAAACTAACAAAATAATCAACTACAAATTTGTTACAATTTAATCTCAGATGCGGCGCTTAATGATGGTGGGCGAAAGACACATTTAGTGGAACTGTAGCGGTAACAAAATCATTACCGTCGAAAAGAGTCTCAAACCGGCTCTCAATGTTGGTTTGTGTATCTACCCCTCCCACTCAATTCTAGATTTTCGTATTTATATTGTGAATTGTATTTTTAATGCGATTTAACAATTTAACTATTTACACTATAATTTAGACAATTTTAGGCCAGGGAAGACAGCTACAATTCACTTTCATAAAAGCATTTCCAAAAGCTCTTTTTCATATATATAATATTAAAATCTGTCTCCAAATAAACAATTTTGATTCAAATGCTAAATCCGTGTTTTAACGCGCTGTGCGTGAATACATTTTCTCGTGCTTCTTTTACACAAGTTAAAATAGCTTTTTTTTTCACTTGTGCGCGAAACATCTTGTAACGATTCGCAACTTGTCTTTGGTCCTGATACGTCTTTGTGAATTATTTACAAAAATTCGGTTACGACACAGACTGGAATCCATTTCCTTTGGTACAAAAAGGTATTTCTTGTTATTTGAATTAATTTTCATTCCGTTACTTACGCATTAAGCCTTTGCTCAAGGGATGTTTAAAAATAGTACAACAACACGGGCGCGAGGTGATTGTCCGCACTCGTTCCTCTTTGTCTTCTCACCTGCTTCGCGCCCTAAGACGTATGACCACTATTGTAGAACGACAGTATGTGCTGGTAACCAACAAACCCACTCGAGGTGTTTGAATGTATATTTTAATATTTTGAACTGTATAACTTTCCCATCAGGTTTTTTGGTTTGTGAGTACCATTGGCAATGTTTTCTCTCTCATGGTTTGGATCTAATCAGTGACACGTAATGATCCCCTACCATAGTGGCTAATTGAAATTAAAACGTTTCATATAACGAACGACCAGATTTATCCGCATTACTTCAAATCATTTATTTAAAGAATGGAATATTATACTTTTAAGATTCACTTCTTCGTTTAAAGTTCTTGGGGTACCTATGAACTCGCAGTACATTCAATTCGTAACATTTTTATTTGAGCCAATAATGTAATATTTAACTAAAAAGTCATATAAATTAAATATGAAAAGTTCAAGTGATGCGTTACCGGTATTTTATTGACGATTGTGTTAATGTATTATGAACTTTGACCTATACTTTGTACTCGTAGTGATGAATCAGATAACCAACTTCCTCAAGAGGTTTTTTATTGCATAAATAGTTTAATGAAATGGATTCAGAGTTTGGTAAAGATACGTTTCATGTCATTAGTTTTGATATTCATATATTTACTGAACACTATGATGAATTAAACAGATATTTATCAAAGTGTACATTAGATTTGTTCCTAGGTAAAACAATTAGTTCGTTGAATGTTAATTCTTTTTGATGTATGACAATACAATGTTTACTGTAATCCAAATTATTAACTTCCATACGCGCCTGAACACAAATTAAATCTTATTTCAAGATCTTAATTGCATTTGTAATATTAGTTCAATATGAATTACATAGTTCAGTTTCTTTGATTTACATCTTTCTTGTTTAATTATCTCACAAGAAAACATTAACAATATTTTCTCATATATTTACACATATTTCATTATATCTTACTCACTGGGGCAATTTCGTCATCCGTGCAATAAAAAATATTCTTTGATGTTATGTTTGTCATCCTTTTATTAATAATGTATTGACCTGGACTGCAATTAAATGTATGGAGAAGTTCGAAAAACGCATACCTACCCAAAATTACTATCTAAAAAGCTCCCGCCCAAAAAACTTGAAAAAAGGAAGCCCTCTTCTTTCAGAGCAAGGCAAACCAAGATGACGAAATACGAAACGAAGCAAGGGAAGCGAAATGTGTTGCGGGGGCAGGGGGGCGGTGGCAGAACCCCGGAGCGCGGATAGGGGATTTCCGTCGGACACAGATGATAAACCTGGGATCCCGGCAGCCCTCAGCAGCAGGGAATACGAAGGCGCGCTCTTTTGCATTCTGGATGCGGGGGCGGCGTGCTCCGCCTCCGCGCCTCGACGCATCGCCCAACATCCCCGCCTTCATCACGCGCGCTGCAAGCCGACGGTCTTTCTGTTTACAGGCTTACCCTCAACACCGTCCTTGCTACAAACGCAGCTGCCGACACCAGCGCTTTGCGTCCCACTGCTGCCTCCGCCGGGCGTGTGACGACTGTAAACCTCATCAACGTTTCCTGCTACCGCTTACCTTCACCTCAAAATGATTATCCCGATGCACACGTATTTATGTTTTTGGAACTACTATTTATGACCATGAAGGGCTTGCCTTCGAGCGTAGATTCCTGTTTTCTGGTCGGTCACCTACCAGGAAACCACGGATTCTCGAATTCACCTTCCGTGATTTTACGTAAGTTAACGAAACGGGCCAACAACGCTGGTTTACGGCTGTGGCCTTTCAGATAACATCTCAGCATTCGCCTGGAGGCTGAAGAAAAGCCCGAAATTCCCGGTCAGGATGGACGGGGTTTTGAACCCGGGCCACCCAAAGCGAAGTCAACGCGTTACCTCTAAGTCACTTCAACCACGGTACCGATCTGCAGCCCTTTTTGGTTTTTTACTACTGTAAGATTGCCCCTCAGGCTCCTGCCGCCCATGCCACTCTCTCCGCCCGCGGCCGCTCGCCCGCCTCCTATTGCAACCTCAATCTTCGCGCCTACAATTCATGCATGATTCATACGCGCGATTCGGGGGCGGGCCCGGGCGTGGAGGATCGAGCAGGCCACGCACATGGAGCCGGCGCAGCGCGAGAAGTAGCATTTTGACTCGCTTCAGAGCTCCACTCGCGCACTGGATGGAGGGTGGAGGCATGTTTAGTGGCCGTGCACGTCAAGTTTTATGGTCAGAAGTCCTGTAAGTACGGTGAATGTTATGTCCAAGGAGATGTCGATGATCCTACACGTGATACGCCGGGTGATGGTGCTAACCTACACGTGAGCTAACGAAAGATTTCCCCTCCAGCGGGCGCCAGCCCAGCCAGGAGCAGATCTCGACTAGTCTTCTGACACGTATGATAGTGTCGCGCATGAAGGTGTGTGTTCAAACAAGGTGAGAAAGAGAGAGGAAATATCCCGCGCGGTCCATGGCCCGTTTATTAGGATACTGCTCCGGTATTCGCCTGACATTCATTGAAAGAAACACGTGAAATTATTGATAAGAAAAACCAACCTCTGTAAATCTTCTCCAAGTTCGATTGACTTCGATCTAGTTACACAACTAGCATAAAAAATCCTCCAGCCTCGAGACTCAAACCCTAGAACCTCAGATGAGAGTCGCTGCAGAGAGTGGCATTGCTGAGTCCTAAGCTAAACGCATCCGATAATATGAAATGCAGTGACCATAGAGATATCAAATATTAAACAAATTTCTTATGGTACATACTAGTGATACATCATTTTGGAGTGAGTAAACAAACGAAATGTTGGTTAGACGGACTGAATTAGTGTCACAAACTGACGTTTTAGTAACCGACAAAGCAGACTGGAGGCAGAAAGTAAGACACTCTCAGAGAAGGGCTTGATTTTTGCTAAAGTACCGAGCGTATATTATTATTATTATTATTATTATTATTATTATTATTATAAGTGTAGTTTATTGGTGAATGACGAACTAGGAAAATGTACGTATGTATGTGAATTTAAAAGAGAGAGGGAGAAGATAACAATTTTATCGATCGAAATAACGGCATGAGCGCAATAATGTGTTGAAAGAGGAAAACGTATTTGTTTGGTTGCCGAGCACACGAGATAGTGAATAAATTGGAAGTTTATGTTGGAGGGTGCACAGCAACTGACCATGTAAAGATAAAACCCACAGTGGAGTAGAACCAGCGAAAATGGAGTCATTAAGAATCACTGAGGGGAAGACGTAAGCGAGTGATCGGCAGATTGAGTGACAAAGAGGGAAAGGGGAGAGAGAAAGAGATAAGCGAAATTAGCGAGGGAACGGCAGGGTGAAAATGAGGAGGTGGGCTAGTGGGCGAAAGAGAAACAAAGAAGTGAGCGGCAGTGGTGTGGGGTTGTTTCGAATCGTGAAAGTGAAACGGATGAAGGGGAGGAAATGGAACTGCGGGCATGTGACACGGGATAGGAGCGTTGATATCGTACGGCATGGCACTGCGTGGGCATGTTAGTGGCGTGGGCGGGGCGGAAGGATTGGGCGAGGAGTAGCGGCGAGGGGCTGCCAAAAAGGGGAGAGCCGAGAATGAGCGGGGCGAAGGTGCGATGAAGAGTGGCGGCGCGAAGCGTGGCGGAGTGGAAGGTGGTGCTTAGAGCGGCGTCGGGGTGGGCAAAATTGGATTCAGCAGGGGAACTGTGCCATGCAAGTTTGCTACATGAAGAAATAAGAGAGATAGGTGGTCAGGTGGACGAATAGGAGAGATTGGTGTGAGGTGGACGGGCAGGGGACGAGCGAAGCGTGGAAGGGCGAGGCGAGGAGGAGCGAAAGCGATACATGTAAGGG
>BOPP01000739.1:0-14805 GCA_017312745.1 Gryllus bimaculatus | reverse complement strand
TCTTTAGTTTCAGCTTTATGCAAGTATATTTATAAAGAAACTAAGCAATTTTAAAACATGGTGCTTCAATTGTATATTGGACTCATCAAATTTTAAGGCACATATTCTACATGGTTTGTACTGAATCATTTCTTTTTGGCTTATGTGCAACGAGGTATATGAAAATTGACTTCATTTGCCGTTGATAGAGACTATTTAACATCAGCCAACGCAGCAACACACTGTAACTCGCAGAAAGAGTCATGTACCTAGACGCTCCTTAGTCAATCCTACAAAACGTTATCGTCAGATTTTACATCCAAAGTGTTCCGTTTGGGTCATCTATTACCTGTTTGGATCTGGTCGCCCGCGTGTGTTTATGCGCCGCGGGATGAGTCATGCGTGCAACCCGCTGAGTCGAGGGCGTGGTGTGCGGGGTGAGTCTCGCGCGCGTGACGACTTGGACGAGGATGCTTCTGCCGTCTGGCGAGCAGTCGCGCGTGCCCGCGCCAGCCCAGCACGTGATCACGGCATTACGTTGCGTGATTTGGCCGCTCATGACGTGTTATTTTGGAAAAATTATAGGATAAAAAATTTTAATGGTGCGATTTTTCTACAGTTTTTCTTCTTTACATATTTGGTTTTTCTGTAAGTTGGAATCGTGTCGTTTTAGAATATGTAAAACTAAATAGTTGCTTAGGATGGAACCCTCAAAGTGTAGAGTCTAACTATTTATTTATCTATTGATTCATCTTACGATTTTTCATAAGTTTTACTCCGATTATTTACGTTCGTAGTAAGTTATTAAGCTCCGAGGCGTTGTTGTAACGGTTCATACTTGTCTGTTTCCATGTGCAGTTCAACTCGGATCGAAGCTGTGATTTTTATTGCTGAATAAAATTTTGGCTTCCTTCGGAGGAAGTGTGTGTGTCGGCCTTTCCGTCTTGTTAGTAATTTACTTATGTAATTACGTCACCTGAAGGGCTAAATGACTGCTCTGAATGCTGAACATCCATAATCTCTGTTCTCGCCCAGATAATACCTTCTTTCTTGCGTAGTGGTGAAAGGGCGTTTAGTTGATTTGGGCATTCGGATGGGCCCTCAGGCTAAAGTTTCTCGCCAGTAAAGTAGTTGCTATAGTTCAATTCGATTATCATGTTGCTGATTAATGGTTCGGAAGTTGTGTTCCTAGAAATTCGTGTATCTTTATGTTATTATTTCGTACTTTCCTTGAATTGATCGCGGCTGAAATTCTGCTTAAAAATTTGACAACTAGTTTGATTCTCGAGATTTAAGAACTTAGATAACCAAAAGAAAAAAAACAAGATTTCTGCGCAATGAGTAAGAAGGAATCTTCCAAGTCCGATGCTTTTTAGAGGGGGAGATTCTGCAGCGCTCGAGTGAGCGCTGTCATTTTTCTCCCAGCGAGCGCTTTAACCTATATGGACGAACTTTTTTATCTGGGGTCGAAGCCCAGATTGCTCCACTTAAGACCTCTGTAGCCCCGCCCAGCTCAATGTCTTAATGATTACTAAAAACAGAAAAAGATGGGAGAAATATGATTGTGTAATTTAGTTTTACTTCGCTCATTGGAACTTCTTGTCGCTGGAGATGAGATTTTTGCCTCTGCGCCGAGATTGTGTAGAATTCGTACGTTGAAATGAGCTCGAATGAATACATTTGTATCTCCCCGTTTGGTCGTTATTCTGACTAGATGGAATAATCCTTTCATGAGTTGTTCATTCCTTGCTGCGAGATGTTTTTGAAATGGTACTTTACCGCAGACTTCCGTGAAGTATGAAAAAGTAAGGATGTTGTGGTTTTTGTCATTAGAACCTTTCGAGGTTTCATATACATTTACTTTTTGTAATTCCTATAGAAGTAGTTGTTGTTGACCGTAGCTATTAGTTGATAAGTATATGTTAATTGCAATAAATAGTTTTTAATGAGCTATGGTGGCTTATGTTTTGATCTTGTGCGTGGAGACCAGTAGAAGAGTATTAGATTTTTAGACGTGTGAGGGACTGTACATTGAAATAGTGCCCGGCATAGCATGACTGCACTAGAGTTATGGGTTCCCCGCAATCCGTGAATGATTGTATGGTTTATTATTATATCTCGTCTTGTTTAATATTTAATTTGTTCCATTTCTAGAATTTTACTTGGAAGACATTTTTCAATATCCTTTGTAATTCTGCTTTTCCTTATTAGTTGAGAATGGTTGTAAGTATCACAAAAGTCAAACCATTTAATTTTTTTGTGTCAATTCGACAATTTTTTGATAGTCAATATTTCTCTACATTCGCTAATAGTATTTTATTTTTAATAAAGGACCTCTCGTGTTTATTATACGTTATAAAAGTTACTCTTACGTGAATTCAGTTCAATTTTTGTTTAATTACTTTCGTGACTCATTATCTTGGTTAGTTTTTGAATTTATTCAGTTCTGTAATTTACAAGTTCCTAGTTTTTGTAGTGAAAACGCTTTACTTTTTACTCGTTTGTTGTCATGTTATTTTGAAGATACCATCGAGTTTTATTGTTCTGCTTCTGCCCTGTCCTGATAGACGTTTGAGAAGCTGTATCCCACGTGTTCATGAGGGCACTTGATCCTGACCTTATCTGTGCATGTTTCAATGAGGAAAGTGCGCAAAGTCTACGCTAGCACGCAACAAGTCCGAGTTAAGTAACGTGTTGGGGAGCGCTGTCCCGTAAGAGCGTACATTGAATGTATTGCTCGGACTATACTGCACTAGAAGAAAAATTTAGATGTCTGCTTTCTCCATATTTTTTCTCTGTACCTTCTTTACTGTGCTGGGCTTTTTATTCTCGGATTTGGAGAATGCAAGATCTTACCATTACTCATGTTGAAATCCGAAGAGAGGATTTTGAAGTGTAATTACTGTTCCTGTTTAGTGAGCAATTCGTTGTAAAGTTTGTGTTGTTTGATGACTTGTGTAACGTCGTATTTATTTTCTTTGCGCCCAGAAGTTTTAATATAATTTCTGTCAGCGAAGTTTTCTGTCAATATTTTATGATTTCATGTCAAACAGCTTTGTTGGACGAATCAGTCTGTCTATCTATGAGAGGCCGTGTTTTCACTAATTAATACACGCATATATAAAATTATTGAATGTAAAATCTCTCTCTCTCTCTGCTTCAGTGTCACAATCACCATACGCGATTATGTTGTCTAGACAGTGATATTGTCTGCTTGCCGGTGTTTTTGTTGTGATGCGAGATCACAAGGATGTCACAAGACCAACTAGCTCGGTGTGAGGTTGATCTTATCGTATTTCCTTTACATTGCACTTATTTTCTATTATATCACTTCACGTTCTGGATGTTTGTGCGATCCCTTTTCAAATTTAGTAGAGAGGCAAGAAATTTTATATTGGATGCCCTGAATAATATTAGTGTAAGTTGTAATGAATAGTTATTGATTATGCATTTGAATGGAATTTCTTTGTTCTTCAATTTATTACTTTTCGTTTACGACTTGAGATTAGTTCAATAGTTGTTCTTATATTTCGATTGTACTTCAATTTCGGAGTGGAGATTATGTCCTGACTTCAATAGCGTTTTACCCTACTTTATTTTTCTTTTTTTAGCAGACTTCGTTATATTAGGCGATTGGTTCTCTATTTCGTTCTTTTTAAGCGTGTGTGTGAAGAATCTCGCATTTTTTGACTATTATAATATGTTAAGCGCATATTGTGGCCTTTAATATGTGCCTGTAGCGATGGATTAATGCTTCATACTTTTGGATTTATGCTTTCGTAAATAAGGAGTTATTGTTTGGTGTTTTTAAGTATCATAGTGTTTTATTACTCATTTTTGTTATTCATTTTTATTTTCTGCTTGATTTACTTTTTCCATCTCCGAATTTTTCTAAACACATGTCGAATCCGATATTCCGATTACTGAGTACCTCATTAATCTTTCATCAACTACAATTTAAGTCTGATGTCAATCTTTAAGATTTTGGTGTCCGCACGTATTTCTGGATCAGCGATGCTCTCTTGGCCTTTTCTTTTCTGCCTCTTACGAGTCTAGGTTATAGTCATATTACTGCGTAATATTGTCTGTGGATTTCAGTGGCAGCGCACTTGCTTACATAAGTGGCTGCTGTGTTAGTGAGCAAGCGGAGTCCTAAGGATAGCGTGCTGCGTCGTTCCTTACACGAGCGAGCAATTTGGTGGCCGCGTGCGCGGGATGGGTCGTGTCACGCCGCAGTGCGCGTCATTTCTTCATGGGTCATCCCCGAAAGTTGACCAGCGCTGGTGCTTTCCGCCGGGCTCCGCCGCCATTTTGCGACCCCCTTCCGCTGCGCTGTCGCCCGTCGCTCGTCTCCAGTCGGGTGCTGTTTACCCGACTAAGAAAGTACAGCGCGAACGCTAGTAGGCGGAGGCGTTTGTTGTTTTTTGAATCGACGGTGTCCTGGTAAACGGCTGGTGGTTGGCGGTGGGGCGGCGTTCACCCATGTGCGTGTTTCAGGCGGGCACGGCGCGGTTCTCGACAGAGTGTCGCCTGCAGGCTTCTGCGGGGCCGCTCCGTAGGACGGGGGTTGGAGGGAAACACGCCAGCGCGTGTCATTTGCAACTCGTTTCAGAAGCGACACGATCAAGATCTAAATCGGTGGGCCAAACAACAGGCGACTGCGCACCCGTTGCCACCCAACCCTTTCCTGTCGCGCTCCCAATTGCCCTTCCCCGGCCTCCAATCCGGCCCTGCCCCGCCCGCCGGGGGTTGAGGTCTTTTTTCGTCGGGCTCTGCCCACCTTGCGTCTGCGCGCACTTTGAAGACCCTTTGTCGCTCGAGCAACAATGCGAAGTGGCGTCCGGCACGGATGAACTTAAGTCTATTTAGTAAAGTGTACGTTTTGCGTCTCCTCCCTGTAAATCCTGTCTGCGCCAACTTCTTTTGAGGGTTTTCTGACACTTTTTTCCGGCTCGTTCAGTTGTAAGTGTACGCTTGTAGGCGAAATCCCAATGAAAACACTAATTCTGAAATTGACAATTAATTATGTGGATCCCTCGGTTTAGTATAACTTCTTCGTATTTCTATATAGTACCATTGAAGTTTGTTTTTCTTGTGTGAGTTGCCTTTCATTAGACGCGTATTATTTTGTGGACTGTTTTGAACAGGGACTATTCTTCGCCTTAATCTCTCCTTTCAACTGACTCACAGTACTTTTTCCTCTAGTAAATTTGTTTCTTTAATTATTTTTATTTAGGGAGCTTTATTTGTAGTAAAGCAGGCATCATGCTTGAAGTTAGATGCTATAAGTTTGTATGTAATTCTATAATATATTTCGCGTTTCAGTTAATGACTACTTGTGCAGCATGAACAATCATACTCAAACTGTATCTTTCACCAACATTTGCTCCACAGTTTTAAGTAGTTTATTTGTTCATATATTCTACGATGTTGGGCCAAACTTCTGAAAAAGGAGGTAGATAAAAATAAAACAGCGAGAAGTTGTGTAAAAATATCGAAACTTAAATCACAGAGTTCGTAATCTGCAGGCTTTAGTAATTAGCCACTTGTGACCATTGAACATCCATTATCACTTGGTTTCGTTTCACGTGGACGGGCGCGTTCATTGTTCTTCGGTGAAGGGCGAGCTCCAAGCTCGCTGCTTAGGATGAGCAGCTTACCCGCTGCCCCCCCTTCGTGTCACTCTGTTCGTAGTGCTTGCCTCCTTCCACACCGCTCAAGTTCCACGTGCCCGCGCGCAGGTGCGTGCGTGGCGTTGTGTGCAGTAGCGAGCGCCGCCCCCCTGAGTGGCATCGCCGGTTGGGTTGGCTGTCCGTGGGAACGGCATCGAGTCGCGACCCTCGAGCGGCGCTGCTCCACTCCCTCGGATGCCGCTGCGCGTCCTCCTTCCTTTCAGTATTTCTCCTGTACGAAACAGCCGAATATAAATTCAATATACCCGCGATAATTAACTACCAATTAGGCGAGTAGCTGGGCGAGTTTGTGGGGGTTTGTCGGATAGGCATTTAAGCCGGGTTAGGCCTTGTTTCGTGACCGTGGAGAAAAATGCTTTTTCCTGAGTAGACATTTAATTTCTCAAGATGTACTCACAGTCCAGTTTCATGTAGTCGAATGTTGCGATGATATCAAAGAGTCGGATTGCCTATCAAAAACCTCTGTGGACCGTCCGCGGTCGTTTGCATTGTATGTGGGTCAACGTACGCTAGACGGCTTGAGATGTGTTCGATCGAAAGTGATGTTTCGTTGATTTGTCTGTTGGCTCTGAGATTTGAATATTGTGATTTTTGGGTGATTGTGTGTAGGCAAGTGAGTCCTTTAACATCGTTTTCGAAGATTGTTCTTCAAAAGGGCGACCACTATTGTTGTTGTATGGAATGTCTTGTTTTAGAACGATGAAAAGCGTTTTCACAAATTTGAGTTTGTATCACTTTGTATGGTGTCTGATATTTTCGAAGATTTCATAAAGTTTAAAACTATTTGCGTCTTCATAGTCAGTATTGATTAGAGATTTTTTCTGAAATGAAAAGTATTCTCCTAACAGATTAAATGAATGTACAATTTTCGATAAATTGAGGAATCTTTCGCCATGTGCATGCAATATAGGAATTTTGGAAATCATTATTTTTTCAATGATATTCACATTTTTCTTTTGTCACTTATTATGCGACGTAGGATGCTAACCTACCGGTCTATTTTCTTGAGCTTATCTATTTTAGAAAATTTAATGTTTACAGTTAATTGCAAAGTTCGTTCTGTTAGCAACATATTATATATGTACTCTATGTATTTTTTATTTAACACAGTTAGTTAGAAGTTTATATATTAGTCGTACATCTCTGGTCTTAAGAGCAATTGCGCGATTGTATTTTATTTTAGTGTGAACACAAGTGGACAACCTGGTGTTTGTGCTCTTGCAGTGAGTTTCTTTCTTCGTGATGTGGTGCTGGTGTCCGGCCGTCGAGGCGATGCGATGCGCGGGACTTCGTTCGCCCACGCCCCCTCCCGCGCTCGCGCAGGAATGAACGCAGGGCGCGCGGACGCGTGTCACTAAAATGTATGTGTTTAGCAGCGCGACGTTTTCCGTTTGTGTCTCCTCGCGGTGAGCGCAGTTCGCGAACGATTGGCGGGCCCAGAGCTGCAATTATCTTCCGGGGTGAGCGGCGGCGGTGGTGTGGCGTTGAGAAATGTGGTCGCGCTGCGCGCGCAGCGTTCATTGCTTGCCCCCCTCCGCCTAGCGGTTTGTCTTCGTCGGCTGCTGTCGCTGCGCGCGCGCAGTGGCGCTTCTAGCTAACAAAGACCTCGAAAGCGGGGACCTTTTTCCTTACTGTCAATATCTATAGATGATTCCGAACCATCATGAGTTTTTCGGACGCGTCACCTATCGAAGGCGTATCCAGTAGTGTTGTACTTAGTTACCACGGTTGATCTGATCTTCTTCCCCGGGAGCGACGCGGTGGCGGATCCTATTCACGAACCGTAACATCTTTCCTGCGGGTGGCATCTAGCGACTAACGCTCGATGCCTACGCCTGGATCTCTTCTCCCACCGGTCCGTTGATACTGCGACACCCCACAGCATCCACCACATCCTCACCGACACTTGACGGAGGCTATAGCTCTCCAACGTGGCTCTGCCCGACTCATCGCCTGTAAGCTTGTCATCCCTCTAGGGCTTCAAGCGCCTGAAGGCTGAATCCACGCTCGGAGTCTCCGTGCCTGTAGTGTGACTTGCGCATGTATTGACCTAGGCAGGCGGAGAGGATGCACCGGAAAGACCCCGGAGGCGTGGGCGATTCTCCGTGAGCGCTTCTTTTAGGAGTACTACGTGAGGTTACCAGCTGGCTGATCTATGAACATGACTAATGCCGGACGTAGACTGACTTTCTTGAAGCTAACTCATCCTCCGAGCTGAAGTGCTGGCAGAGCTTACTTAGATGAAGGAGAAACTCTAAGACTACTCGTAGACGGAGTTAAGGACTACCGCTACACAAGACATAATCTGCAAGAGAATTGATACTAAGGCATAGCCGATGATCTAACAAAGCACAAGGAGCGTTCAAATTGACATGTGAATAACACTAGCAATCCAAAGAAATTTAAGTTGACATACTCTCTCTAATTTATATTATTTGCATATATTATCGCATAAATAGCTCTAAGCACTTAGGCTACATTACTCTTCATGCGCGTAAAAACCAGTACAAGGCCAAGATCTAAATGATTCTTGTGAGAGGTCAGAAGGACCGGCGAAAAAAGTTATATATATTGAATACCGACATCGCCACGCATTAACAAGGTTTAGTCCCGAGTCGACTGAATTGCTATATTGCTGTATTATTACAGTGCGAGAGTTTTGCGGGCATCTGGACTATCACTCGCGATAGAAGAGAATTTACTGTTGTAGCGATGCGAATACGCGATTTTAATTTGCTCAGAGCGTCTGTAGGTTTGAGATCTAATGTGCCATTGGCGACAGTACGGTAGTTGAGTAAATAACGAACAGGCTTATTCATAGACCAATGAGGAAGGCCAGGAAGCAGGCGATAGCGCACACAAGACTAACATCGCTTAAGACACATTTTTGCATATATTAAATAATCTCGAAAGGCTCAGTACGGTGTTAGTGACTAAAAATTGTAAGGCAAAACAAGACTATAACAAGTCCGGTCAGTACGGCAATGGTAGCGAATATTCGTGCTGATTCTACGTACGCGCCCGGGAGTCGGATAGGCCATCACAATTCTGAATATTTGGGATCTAGATCCGGAGTTAGTGCTTCAAGATAGTCAAAGTACTAATAGTCTGAGCTTTGTAAGCTGCCTCTGTTGGATGCTTTAGTCTTCTGCCGCAAAAAGGTTAGTAAACATGTGCGGAAGTGCACGGGCTAGTCCTAGCCTCGTATACCGACTTCAAGGCGAATTTGAGTGCAAGAGTACTGCGTCATTATTGAGGTATGGGATAGTAGCTCTCAATTTCGAAAAGTAATTTACAAGTTGAAGATATAGTGATATAGTTCGGCTGAAGGTTAGACGCACGATATGGGGAGGTTTAGTGTTTCATCTGTCATATTGTGCAAGTGACTGCAATGCACCGGTCTCAAAGACATAGGTGCTAGCTTAAGCTATCATGATAGAAAGCTCGTTACTGCCTCTAGAGATATGATAGGCTAAAGAAAGCTCAGCTGAACATCTGTAATCTAGACATAGCATTGAGATATAAACGTTATAGTATAGTAATTTGAACTGCAAAGTGATCTCATTTCAAATGGTTCAGAGATGATATGTGCTTGAATTTACGACTTCAATCATGAATCAGACTATGAATTACTCTGATCTTTGCTAGCCAATAGACACGACACGACATGTAATAAGCAAGCATCTAGTAAGAACTTGATCGATATAATAGAAGAGCTAAATGTACTAGACACATGATAGGAGCCACCCCGAGAAATGAAAAAGTAAGCAACAAGAAATTGATTACAAAAATAAAGCGGCACCAGACATTTAGCATACCGAAGAACTGACATAGTAGTAATAGTTTTGTCTTATTAATTTTAATACTAAAGAATATGTAAAAATTCTATTTATGAATTCTAAATTTTTTCACCTTCGATTCAATCTGCTATTTTATTAAAACTCTCATATATTTTAATGAATGTTTTACCATTTACACATTCATATTTTCCGCTATACACAAAGCTCTCTCGATGCCTGTCTGTTTGTAGACACAAAATTATTCGCGTGCCAAACTCAGACCTTTTTTTTCGCCAACAATTAGCGTACACAATATATTGAAAAGATTATAAATGGGATAACTCTGTCGAAACATTGCGCAGTTATTTAGTGTAGCCCTCCGGTGCCATTAATTCAGCATTTTAGATAGTACCGGGGGCAGCCGCGTATTGTGTGGAGCTGGTGGGTTATTTTCCAGGCGGCCATCCAGCAACACAGTGGATGGAAACGCAACCAGGGAACGCAGCGGAAGGTTCTCTGTCAGTGGTGGGGACGTTTCAGCGAAGAATGCGTTAAGATGAAATATGTGTAGGTGAATATAAAGAGTACCATAACTGATAAAAATTGCCCGTGCCGATGTTATGTAGATAGTAAACAAGGGGCATATGTGTCTTTTTGTTTTGCAAATTCTTATTGAGTATCCTCAGATGGTTTGGGTTCTTCTGTCCGAGACTATTTGTGGAGAAAGAATTTGTCTCCTTAAAATGATGTTTCTTTTTCACATTGTTTATCTAATTGTTTATGTTCTATGATGCGGTTTTATTTATTGTTAACTTAATGACATTTAAATCATTTACTTAGTGAATAATTTAATCAAATTGATCCAAATTTTTAGTAGTTATTCTCAACATTCGTTTTTTAAAAATTTTTCATTGTTCTGAGAAATCCTTTGATTTTCTAATCTTGCAGAATAAAATTATTCTAATTATTATCTGACATCTGGAAAGTACAGTATCTTTTTATTTGTATCTCTCTTTCTGTCATTCACATATCGTGCTTACAAATTTTGTACATTATATATTTAGTTTTGATTATATTGTGATACTCAGTGTGTGATGAATACATCAATTTATGATTGTAATTGGTACTCGGATGGTGTCATTTTTTATGCATAGATTGAAGCCTTCCTATTAAACAACATCCACTTCCTTATAACTCCGAAACGTTGCTGTTGGGTTATCATGTTTTCACAAGATTCATGAGCGTTTGCTCTTGAGATAGCTCGCGCGCTCGAGCAGGTTTCTGCTCTCAGCGCGAGCTTTGAGCCACTCCACTCCCACTCGCAACCGCAGAGCGCTTTGCGCTTCGGTGCTCGTCGCACGGAACGCGCCGGGACTTCAGAGCGAGTGCGCCCCGCGTTGGTGTGCGTGCGCGAGCGGTGTGCGTGCGAGACCAACTTTCGCGCGGCGCCTTATGGTTATTGCCGTCCGCTGCGCCTCTGTTACTCCCTTCGTCAACGACCCTTTCACCGAAGGCGGATCCTCCCGGGGGCTTCCGGCCGCCCGCCCCGCCCGGCCCCGCCCCCCGCGCCGCCCGCCCCGCCCGGCCGCCGGACCCCGCCGGCCCCGCCGGCCCCGCCCGGCCACCGCGGCCCCGCCGCCCCGCCGCCCCCCGCCCCCGCCCGACCATGACCAGTGTGTGCTGCTGCTTCAGATACGGTACGTCACTCGGGTTCCTGCAGACGAAAGTTAATTTCATTATTAAACTCTTCGAGATGTTCTTTAGCGAGTACACTATTAAAATAGACGTAGCTTCCCCGGGCGGGTCGGTATTTTAGCTGTCGGTGAAGCCCACATACGAAAGGGTGCCGACGTTCGTCCCTTCTGCGACTTCTCTGAGGCATTCGCCTTGAGAGGTCGCGGATGGCACCGAAACTGTCGGCCTTCGCATGGAGCCGGCGTCACCGGCAGCCGTAAATAGTATTAATACAAATATTTAACTTGTAGAAATAATTACTTAACTTCTTTCAAGTGAATTGGATCTTACTACTCTACTCAGGTCCATCCGAAGGACTTACTTGCATACTTGTGAAGTTCGAACTGCTCTTCACATGTGACTGTTTCTTTCCGGTTGTTTGCTCCAAGAGGTCCCCTTCCAGGAGAGCTCTGCGCGCGGGGTGCCAAATGCGATGAGGATGGGTTGGTTCGAATTTCGCTCCCTTCCCTTTCCTTTTCTTTTCAGGATGAGGGAAATGGGCTTATACTGAAAATAGAACAAAAGAAAAATGTAGAAAAAATATCAAGATCTGGTGTTGACATTATTTCAAGCAGGGGGCATAAGACCTGCACGGAATGCAATTTAGCCATGTCACAATGTGTGTTCAGTGTTATCCCAGAGATAAGTGGTAATTGCATATAATTTTTGTAAATCAACCTTCCAATTCAAAACAATACGCTACGTGATCAAAAACCAATAATTGTACAAATGCAGATTAAATTGACAATTATTATATCAGTGTTATTGAATATTGAAGTACTACAATTCTGATGAAGAATTTCCCAAAGTGTAGTAGCTGAGATAAATCATGTTCCTCTTTTGTAACAAACGTAATGTTAAGCTTTGAAGTGAACGGTGGGGGAATGGGTTCGTTACCTATTTAAAAATTACTATTTACGTGCTACTCCCCTACTACTTACTATTTGAAAACCCACAAAAGTTATGAGGGGTTCTCGAGTCTGGTTTGAAAATTAAATGAAATAGGTCGTAATATAGTATGCCGTTTTGCTTCTATTGTACTATGAGAGCAAGAAAGACGGTAAATGTGCCTCGACGCTGTCGTCCCTTGTTCACGTTGCTACACGGGAAACGTGTTGTCCAAATGAACAGTGAACAGATATATGTAGTTAATGTCACGGAAAGGCATATTGATCACACGAATCTTTCATTCTACGCGTTGGAATTAATTCATCTCGGTAGGATTTTAACACTGTCCCTGCTCCATGAAACCAGGATCGATTTTCTCTTTCGTTTGAATTGCAAACCCTGTTTGAATTGATAAGGTTGGAAGATAGAAAATAGATATTCTACAGATGAAATTAATTTTCCACGTATTGCTCATCGATTCGCTTTTCTGGTTGATTCGAAGAAACCCGTATGGAACGAGATTATCGGATTTCTTTTATAGTCTGCACAATGGAGCAACAGAATATTGGTTTTGTTCGGACCCACGCGAAGTAATTACTTTTTCGGCGAGAGAATTGATTGAAGTTTCCTCTACCTCGATGCATTAAACTAGAGAACGTTGTTCATTTCATGAAAACGTTTTCCATCGAAGATTCGCCGGAATTAATTCAATCCGGGCAGCATTCGGAAATGACAGATCAGGACAGAAAAATAAAAGCAACACAATATCTTGTTATGTAGAGCTGTACACCAGACCTTTGACTCAAATATCCGTTATAGACAGACAGACAAGTAGACATATTGGTTTATTTAGCCTTCTCGGCCTTCTACTTTTATGTATTTAATGTTTCTTTTAATTTTTTCATGATGATTTTCACAATTATAGATATATGTGGGAATGTATGGAAACAGCGATTAATTCTGTTGACGTCAATATTTTTTGCGAATATGCAGAGGAACATTTAATTGTTCTAGGTTTCAGTTGAAGGTTGTTAGAGATCACCCATTGTGGTTCAAATTTTTATAGTCGCTATTGCTTTAAATAACCAAATATCTTTGATTACGTACACATTGATGTATTGTTTGTCTTGGGCGTATATGCGTTTTGCTCTCTTTTCAGACATGTGTAAATAACTTCAAAAGTATTAATTTAAATCTTAAAGATAGTGGCATATATAAATGAAATATGATGTGTAGTGAAGTGAAATATTTAAATATTTTTGATCTTATTCCTTCCCTTAAAAACATTATATTACAGACAGATTGAAATGTCGGGTTGTCTGCAGTAAGATTCCTGGTAGACTTGGCCTCCCTCCTCGAAGGCGCGGCTGTCAGCGCAACGGGTCGGGAGCGGGGGAGGGGGCTGGCGCAGGTGGCGCTGCCTGGGAAGGGCCGGGAATTGGCGGCGGCGCCGGGCCCGTCTTGTCTTCCTCGTCGCCCCGTAATCAAATAACGCCGCCACAGCCGCTTAATTGTTGTTCTTCCTGGGACAATTACGTGGCAATTTGCGTCGTTTGTTATCTGAATCGGCCTCGCGTGGTTTAATTCGGCGTTTGGGTGCTTTCGGTGAATCGGCGAAGGAAGGTTGTAATGTTTTTATAGTAATAATGGCGTCAATTGTTGTGCAGTGAGAGTGTTTCCTATATTTCAGACACTCAACCTTCTTCCTACAAACAAACAGACAACAAATTAAAAAAAGCACAAAGACTTCAGAATACGTTTAAGTTAGTTCATTTGTCAGCAAATAAGAACAACACTTTTTAAAAAATATTACAATTACGTAATTATCGTGTTTGAGGATTGATTCTAGGCGCATTTATTACTTAGATCATTAGTCCATTAGACCGATGAGTGTATTACTCATTATATCCCAAAAGGTGGTATGTTCCTCATCCATGGGAAGGTATGAGCCGGCGCTGACTTGCCGTCTTGCGGGGCTTTTCATTCGTGTATATCCCTGCGGGGCACCGCCGCAGCTGGGAGGAGCGCTAAGCTCGCGAGATGTAATATGGTGCACGTCTGTCGCCGCTGTCGCAGCTGCTGCGTGGGTACGCGTCACGAGCATGTGCACGACCTGCAGGTACGCTCATACTGCAGGTACCCTAAAGGGACACATTTGTATTCCCCCAGGGGGGAGAAAGGGACTGGAGGCAGCTGTCTTTTCCGCGTTGTCTCGCATTCACTTAAACATATAAAACACTGCAAAATATTTAATTGATTATGGAGAAAGCCCAAATGCAGTTCTGCCTGGAACATCACGCATCAAATTAAACAAATCCCGAGACAACTCTTTACGAGATCTTGGCTGTCCTTTTAACACTCTAGATAAACAAAATTTTCCATAGCATTGCTGTAGCTTTTGGTCATTTTAAATACCAACTAAATTCACAAATGAATGATCATTGAAATATTTCTCCAAGTTCTTTGATTAGTATTAAAGAACTCTTTTAAACAAACATCAGATTTTTACTTTACTTCGGTATTCTCCTTGCATAATATTTACACTTCATTATATAACACGGCAAACAATTAAATTCCTCTTTTCCAATAAATATTCCCATCTAAAATACACAGAAAAAAATAGAATGGCCCGTTCTGTCTCTGTCAGTTCCTGGCAAATCAGAGTCACCTAATCTAATTCTGTAACTACTTTAATAATGCTGCAGTTCGTTATGTGAATCATGTCTCAGACC
>BOPP01000738.1:0-14806 GCA_017312745.1 Gryllus bimaculatus | reverse complement strand
TTGAAAGTTAATGAATTAATTTTACGTATTCCAAGTTTTTTCTTTAGGAGTTTTTAAGAGCAGAGGTCTCTTGTAAACAAAGTTAGCCGCATGTCAATCTATTGTGAAAACTTATAATTTTAGAAAATTGCAAAAGTTGAACAACAACGCGAGAAAGTAGTGCGGTTGTAAGCACCACAAGTTACCCTTGCTAATCTTTTCCGATTTTCTAACACTCGCATGTCGATGAACCAACTTCTAATACAAACCGATTGGAGAAAAATTTTGAGAAGTGTATGAATGCCTTTGGCAGTCGCCCGCCCGAGTGAAAGAAGCCGGCTGATCTTTCCTTTTTGCCGCGAGCGCGGAGGGAAGAAGTATCGGCGCGAGTTGTCTGGCGGCGCCGAATGCCCTCACTTTCCCGCAGCCGTTCCCCGGCGCGGGGCCCGGGCGGCATTCGGGCGCATTACTCGTGCGGCGCCGGGCGTCGTCCCTCGCTGTGACCCGGGCCAATTTGATGGATCGCTCCGGCCTGCCCCATCCTCCTCCCCTCCTCTGCCCGCAAGACGCTCGTGAGAATCCTGAGGGGTGGGGAGGGGAGAGGGAGAGGCACGCGGCGCGCGGAAATGCCGGGAGTCCCGGCGGCGCGATGCACCCGCGCCCCGCATAAGCACACGCGCCAGGCGCGCGGCCCGCCTCCGCCCCCCCCCTTCAGCCACGCCAGAGGAGCGGGGGCGGCCATTCAGACGACGGATTGGCGCCAAGTGCGGAGGGAGGGAAGATTTCTATCGCCTTTCCCTCGGGCGGGTTCGGGACTTCTGCACCGGGCTGTTGCTCCGACAAACGATTGCGATATGCGATTGACACACAAACGACCGGGCTCAAATGGCTCTTTAACGTTCAACGTTGTCGCTACGCGTCTTCTGACCGGGAGGTTCTAGGGTTTCCTGCAACCCGGGAATGAGAGATTGTTTGGACAGAGCAAGGCACGCTGTCTGGAGTGAGAGTTCGCTTCGTCAGATGCTCGTGATTCGTACTTTTCCGTGTGTCTCCAATATGATTAACCAGCTGTGAATGCTAAAAACCTCTTAACACCATGTGGTCCCACACAGACGTGCGATGTTTCCCTCCTCTTCCTTGCTTCATTCTCTCTTTTAATCACGCACACAAGCACTGTAATCGGAGGAAAATACGAATCTTAGAGCTTGGTCAAGAGAAGTAGTGACCACCGTTGGTAGAGATACTTCTTAAGTGGAAAATGTCGCAACGAACCCGCACCTCCCCATCTATTACATCAATACACTCACGATGGCAATGAGGAGAATATATTCATCGCATCCCGGAAAACACGGAAATACACAGTTTCACAGCAAACAATATGAGATGCTTCTACAAAGGTTATGATCAGTAATCACTCTTCAGTCAGTCTTTTTGAAACTACGAGCCAGTAAAACAGCCGTTTTATTTGATTTTTGTAGGATAAGAATTTGTGCAATCCATTTAGTTCTTGACAAACGTCTGTGTGGCGCGCGCCGGAGCATGAGAGCGGGACCGCCTCTGTGAAGGCGAAGTCGTCCGGTGGGGATTACGTCCCAAGAAAGTAACTTTTGAAGAAGTGCCTATTGACACAGTTTGACAATGTGTCGAAGTAAAAACAGGTATCAAAATGCTTCCAGGTTAAGACTAGCACCACTTTCTTTAACAGTTCCACCCTATTCAGCAAAAAGTACCGGACTCTGCGACTGGGCGTCAGGTGGCGGCTTGGATAGCGGCAGGCTAGTGGACGTAACTATCCTGCTTGCGCGCTGGGACAAATTACTCAGGAATCTGGTTATTGTCCTCGCATTTTGGCGTATCCTTCTTCTGTATCCACTTCATCGCAAGATAACGGCTTCGGTTTAGTAGAATCGGGACGAGCAGGTTAAAAAACCGAAAATTTACACGTAGTAAAACGGGAAAACTGCGTAAGAGCGCCGGCGGTGTTATTTTCACCAGCCGCGTCGCATCTCCACTCGCGAGCGAAAAGGCGACCACCGCGCGACGGTATTGCAGAAGCAAGGGAGATAATATTTCGGCCCCCGCCGTCCCATTTGCGTCGGCCGTTCCCCGTGGTTCTTGGATCCCAATCCACAAACGATGTGGCTTCCGAGGGACGATAAATCTCTTAGCGCTCCGCGGCAGCGGGAGGGGGAGGGGAATGAATCAATTCGGCAAGGGGAAGGCAAGGATTTTTGCGACGTTGCCAGATCAGAGATGCCGCGGAACAAGAGAGTCTTAAATTGGTTGTTGGCATCAGACCAACACGACTTGTCGTTAAGAGTCCTACGATAAATGTTTTACACAAATTTCAATAAAATCTTTCCGCAAATACTACAACAAAATAATATTACAGTCAATTAACAATAACACTGCACACCGATGCTTCACCTTTATCTTCAGTATAGATGATGGTAAAAAAGATCTGTCTTGCATGAATGTCTTTATTGTTGTTCGTAAAGTGGGAGGTCTGACCTCGCGGTTGTGGTACGTTACTGCGGTCTCGTCGCAGGGGGGGGAGAGGGAGGGGAGGGGGCGACGGCGGAAGATCCGGGCCCGATATAATCTCCTCGAGCTCATAAAGTCCCAAAAACATTTGGACAATCGCGGTTGCAGCTGTCGCGGCAGGAGATTACACGCGGACTACGGCATGTCAACCCACGTCACCCCCCTCTCTCTCTCCACTCCCGAACCCCCGCTTCCCGCGGCCACCTCGCTCGCTTGATGCCACCACTCATGGGCTCTTCCGTATTTCACTTTGTCCGTTTCGCCACGAGAAATGCTCAGTACACTTTACAGAATACAAATATGTAAAAAACTATAAAAAGATTAAGATAAAACATAACATCTCAAAGGATCGTGTGCGTCACATGAGGTGTGAGACACCTTTAATGAGAAAACGCTCAATTCTCTTTGGACATTCCTTCTAATTTATGCGCCCAAGTCAGTTACCGCAAAAACCCGCCGTTAAGACGATGTTCTTAAGCGCGGAGATTTTAATGTAGAAGATACTTTTTTGTTTTTATTATGTAAACATTCAGATGAGAATTGGCTGTTCGTAATACATTCGATTATTCCATAATTGTCTCTACGGAAATTTTCCGTAAATTTAATACAACATATCAGTTACAAAAATTGAAATTTGCCGACATTTGTTTTCCTTCAGGAAAAAAGATAAAAGCAACAATACTTAGAACACGGCCCCGCAGGCCCCTAATTATTGTTGGTAGAGAAAGAATACAGACAACTATCAGTTATTTTTATATTTTCCGCCAAGTATATTGTTCATTCGTGTTACTCGCGCACGTGATAACGCAAAATATGCTTATACGTAGTTATTATAGCTAAAAATGTAATAAAAAATTCTCACGTCATTGTACTAGATTAGCCCTTGTTTGTTGACAATAACACAAATTAATCCCATATTGAAAGAAGGTAGCTAAAGGGATATAACTCAATTCGACATTGCAAGAATTAAATCAACCGATATTCTCTATTTTCAAAAAATTGAATGTTTAACTTATATGAGTAGGCGTTACTGAGCATATTTGCCTGGCATACCTTTTTCATCTGTTGAGCGCAGGAGCAACAGCAACATTTGTTGTTCTAAACGTTTTAGAAACAAAGTTACGCAACCACACTCTGCAATTCCTATCCTGTAAGCCTTAAAGAAGGCCTCATCAAGACACACGAAGAATTTCCCGCATTTCGTTACTGTGCCACTGCCCTCCGGCGTCTTCACCGCAGAATTCGAAGACAGTAGGGCTGCGGTTAGTGAACAAGCAAAGCCCCTTGCCTCCCTCAACTGAATGGTAGTCTTGCTGAGCCTACCTCTGCGTGCTGCAATAACAGAGTTGCGAGTGACGCAAGAGAAGGGGCGAGTGGTTTTCAGGCCAAGGGTGGACGGCAAACGCACATGGCGCAGGGTTGTGGAGGGCTGTGTGGGTTGACGCAGGCGGGCAGGGGGCGGGTAAGGTATTTCGCGGTTGCGTGTTGAAGGCCGGGTACGGCGCAGGGATTCTACGAGCAGGAAGAAGACTGGGAAGGGAGGGAGAGAGGGGATGGGGAGGGGAGGAGAGGGGGATGGTGGGGGAGGAGAGTGGGCGTATTGGGGAGGAGAGGGGGATGGGGAGGAGAGGGGGATGGGGAAGGAGATGTGGGATGGTGATGGGAGGGAGAGGGGGTTGGGAAGGGAGGGAGAGGGGGATGGGAAGGGAAGGGGAGGAGGGAAGGGAGGGGGAGGGGAGGGGAGGGAGGGACGGAGGGGCGGGACGGTGTCTGGGCGGAGCCCGGTGGCGATGCCGGCGAGCGCTGTTGCTTGGCCGCTTGCTTTTTCGGTAATTTAATCAGCAGCAGCCAAGCGCGCTCTTAATCTGCCGCCAGAAGTTGCAAAATCCCCGCGGGGGGCAGTCGCCCGGGGCACGCCCGCAAACGCGTCCGCGCCGCCCGCGCGCCGCCCGCGCCGCCGCCGCTCGCCCCACAAAAAGCAGCTTTGCGCGACGCGGGTTGCGGGGCGCGGTTGCGCGGCGCTGCTGCTAAGCCCGCATACGGTAATTGTCCAATGATGCAACAGAGGCCAGCGTAAATTCCGCGCTGCGAGGCTTCGCACTGAGTGAGGCCTCCGCCGCCCGCCCTTCCCCACCCCCCGCTCGAGGCTCGCAAGGCGTGGTCGCTCGGCTGGAGAGCGAAAGGGCAGCGAAGTGAGAAAGACAATTTTCAAATAAAGGTTTTTTTTTTTAATACGCCCAGTCAGAGACTCAAGAGGAGGTGTGTACTATGTTAAGAGAGAGATAATTAACCATCTACGTCTAAGGACGGTTGTAGTAAGTGCGAGAATGAATTATAAACCTGGCGATCAAATTTAGATGCGCCAGGACATTGTTTGTTACGAACACATATTTTTGAATGAAATACTTATTGAGCAAAAATCTATCATGTGTGAAGTTTTTGTTTCCAAAGCTTGGGATTACTACAGGTTTTCAAAAATCATTGCATGTTTAAATTTGTTCAAAACTCATCGATTACCGGATTTGCTGAAAAACTTTTGAAAAATTGGGTGAATTCGATATAGTTCATAGAAATATATTTCAAGTTTGAGCAATGCTTAGTGAACACAGCAAACAATTAAACTAGAGCCAACAAGCTGGTAGCATACTCTATGACTAACTTAAAAACACCCTTAGTGTCTCTTTTTTGCAACGTAAGAGAATTAAGAGCATGCACTGAGAGTAAAATTATTTAAAAAGACTTTGGGAAATGTATAAACGTTGTCGACCATTTAACGAGAAAAAAATGAGAAGCAATAACGTTTCAGGTGTAAAACATGAAGAATAACGATTAGGTTTAAGACATATTTGCTTCGATGGTATGGAAAGTGAATTTTGTAAAAAACCACTGGTCGGACGGGGACGGGTGTCGAACAACTACGCAACAGTTCGACTGATGCGAATAAGTATTTTTACGGCCCGCTCCCTTGTCCGTCGCGGCCCGATAAAAGTGATCGCCGCTCGCAGCCTCTTAAACCGCGCGGCGCGGACGTCCGTGCGGGTTCGCGCCCCCCAAACCTCCACCCCGCCCCCCCTGCCGCCCACCCACCCCTCGCGCCGCCAGTCGTAACCGGCTAATAAAGGCGGGATCTGCGATTCATGGCAATTATTTAACTTACCGCGCTGCCGCACCAACGCCACTCGCGGCACGGCAAAGTACGGGAGGGCGTGGGAGGTGTATTGAAGGTGGCGGATTTTGCGCTCTCTGCCCCAGGCGGACGGAGGGGTGGTTGATTCTGGGCAAGCGATGGGGGCAGGCGCCATGGGAGATTATACATGCAAAGGAGACTCAACGACTGCGCTGTTTGGTCGGCCAATTCCGCCCCGCCCCGCCCTGCCCGCCCCGCCCCGCCCGCCCGCCCCGCCCGAACGCTTTTGAATGGGAGAAGGACAGGCGGCGGACGGGCAGGGGCGTCGGCGGGGTGGGGCGAGGGCGGGGCGGGTCGGGTCGGGAGCGCGGGCCGGGGGCGGGGGCGGGGGCGGGGCGGTGCTGGGGCGGGGGCGGGGCGGGGGCGGGGGCGGAGGCTGGGCTGGAGGCGGGCTGACGGGCTGGGCGGGGGGCCGGAAGAGGAGCAACGGTGGGTCGGAGCGCGTCTCGCGCGGCGGGCGGGGCGGGGCAGGCGGGGCGGGCGGGGTGGTGGGCGGGGGAGGGGCGGGGTGGGCGTTGGGCGGGGGAGGGGCGGGGAGGGAGGGACGGAGTCGGGGCGGGGAGGCGGGGGGGAGGGGGGGCGGGGGAGGGGAGGGTGGAGGGGCGGGGCGGGGAGGGGCGGGGAAGTGTGGCGGGGAGGGCGGGGTCGGTACGGGGCGGCGCGGAGGGGCGGTGAGGGCGGGGAGGGACGGGGAGGGCGGGGGAGGGCGGGGGAGGGGCGGGGGAGGGGCGGGGAGGGGCGGGGAGGGGGCGGTGGCGCGGGCGGGGCGGCGGGTGGGCGGGGAAGGGCTCCTTCCTCGCGGCTCTCGTCCATTCAGCGCGACGCACTTCACCCGGAGGCGACCATGCCTTCCATCGGCCTCCTTTTCAGCTCCCGAGCTCCGGCATAGTCTCGTCAAACTCGCTTCTGCGCACACGCTCTCCTTTATGCTTCAACATCTAGGAGAAATTGCAAGTGGCGTCCGACTCTTTAATTTCGGGCCTCGAACTTGCGCTTGTCCCCATGAGAACGAAGCGACAATAATAGACCAAGAGGCAGCAGGTCTGGCGGTGGTGGCTGCGCGTTGAGGACTTCGGGGCTGGAGGGCAGCATTGGGAGGGGAAGGACGTCTGCTACAGATTTAGCGAAGACCTTCCAGTGAAGAGAGACTTCGAAGTACTGGGATCGCGAGGCGCAAGATGGAAGGGTTGTGTAAAGTACAAAAAAACATTGCCTTAGAACGTTATCAGAAACCTTTTAGTGTTGGCTCACAGTGAAATGTGATACCCATAATTGTTCTTAAATTTATAACTCCTTTCTCTCGCAAATATTGTAGAAGCAAGTACTAAACATGAAAAACAATATTTGGGTTTTCAATCTTTCTATTGTTCGTCTATATATAGATGCTTTTTCAATTCCTAATTTTTGTACCACCTTTTCACTTTTGCGTAATATTATCGTAAAGCGTCAGCATGTTCTATTATTATTGTTATTCCTATTATTATTATTATTATTATTCATTTATTATTTTATTTATTGTTGATTATTATTTAATTGAGCCCAGATTTATATAGCATTCATTGCATAAATTTCCTCTATACCATTGTCCGGGGGAATATTGCTCCATCATTCAAGTTTACTATGTAACCTTTTCCTTTCACTTTTTACCTGCGCAACATTGTGGTCTAAATTTTTCTCATCTTTTCCGTTTTTCTCAGCCATTCCTATATCACCTCGCACCCAGAAGTGCAGTGAAAGTGATCTTGTTCGTGCGATTTAAGATGAATGAGCGCGTGCCGGCGAAAGGGCGATGTGTGAGGGTCCGCGCGTCGAAGGCCTGCTCCGCTGGATCACGCAGGGGCGGAGTAGACGGGGGAAGGGAAAGGGAGGGGGGCGAAGTTTGCTCGGGTCAGCGGCCGCCAGGCAACTTGCGCACTTTTGAAAAGCTCCCGAAAAAACTCCCGCGCGCCGCGCGCAAGTGGCGGAGTCTGGAGGCGGGGGCGGGGCGGGCGGGGCGGGGCGGGGCGGGGGCCGGGTGGCGGGGGCGGGTAGGCAAGAAGGCGTGAGAAGGGCAGAGGACATACGCTCTCGAACTTCCCTCCGGCAGCGCCTTCGGGTGGATTATTTTTCTCGGCGCCGTCCCTGGGAAACAGTTGGCCAACCAACATGATGACGCGGCACAAGGAGGCCGCCGGCAGGTCGCAGCCGCCCAGCGTGGACGGCGACTGTCGAACGGCCCGGGCCTCCCTCGAAGTCACGGCGGTGATCTGCGCTTCCACGCACACTTACACGGAAACGCCTTACGCACTATAGTTTCCTCTTAAGTATTCGTTGCTTCTTATTTAAAACAAAATCGACAGAGGAATTATTTATATTTTAACGAAGTGAGGACGGAACAATAATCGCGAAATACACAGTTCTCCATAACTCTCAAAACGGTATTACCAACGCAGGAGCAAGCAATTTGTTCTTTACAACCTAAGCTCGATGGGTTCATATGTACTCTCTCACTGCATTGACCGACTTTTACATCCTGCAACAAGACACATTCATATATTACTTGCATCTGATTCAGTGTGCACAAAGAGCAGTTGTGGATCCGTCTGTATAAAATTCAACTGATCTCCTCTCAGCCACTACATGTAGCGCAACACCTTCAAATTTTCTTGTTCATCATGATCGGGAAGATTACCCAAAATTTTTTTTCTTTGTTTAAGTAAGAACACCTTTCATGTCCAAATCGAGTCTCGTTTATTACTTTTACAGTATTTTTAAACAAGTTCGACAATGCATTTTAAAAAAACAATAGGATTGGTTTACACAAGACAAATCACCAATGCAACGTCTACAAACATGATCGACCCGCAAGGTGAAGAAAAGGGGAGGTAACTCGGCAAAATTTGAAAGACTACCTCTGAGTACGTGAGGGTGAAATATTCTTAACTTGCAGTCATGAGTAATTAATTATATCATCTCAGCAAGCTTGAAAAGGAGTTGGTCATATTATACGATGAAAGCTACAAAATTAAAGAATTATATACGAGATTAAAAGATAAGAAAATAAAATTACATGAATAATTTTATTTTTGAAAACTCGCAATAAATAGAGCGTGGGCGCTTTCTCGCTTAATTTCCCAGAGTTAAAAGTCGTCTTGAAGGGACGCGAGGGCGCGGGCTGTGGGAGCGAAGCGGACCCGCCTCCTACCATGTCGCTCGCAGCACCTCTCGCGCGCCTCTACCGGACACGCCCCCCCTCCCCGCCTCGATCTACCACCACGCTTCCTTTCCCAACTCCCCCCCTCCCCGCGCACAGCGCTCTACCTCTATCTCGCATCCATCCAGCTCATCCTCACACCCTTGCTGCCGCGCAACGCCACTACATCGCCCCACTTCCCAACGCTCGTTCCGGGAAGGTGGCCAGGGCATCAACAATGTCACTGTCAGCTACTTCTGAGCTGAAGGTTTAGGATTACAGACACTTAGCTTATCAGCTAGACTCCGATATTGTCTGGCCGCGTCCTGCGGAGGTGGATAATTCAAGCGGACCGCCTGCCGGATCGGTAGTTTTCCGGACGTTTTTACTCGTTTCAACAACAGGCGAATGCCGGAGCTTGTACCCTAAACGAACGGCCACGTGACCCGCGCCATTTTTGCTCCTTCCTCTTGCCTTTTATTCCTATCCTCACCCCTTACCACCACACACCAGTAACATGAACTACATACTTAACATGTCGGAAAGCCCAGTGTGGTCTTTCTAGACACCTGGTTTCCGGACTGGGCACGGTGCTCAGGAAGGTGGAAATAGCCTGGTACGGAAACCCCACTAGGCCACGGTAGGTCGGCCTCTCTCGGATCTCGACATAGCGAGGCGTACGGACCGACCGCTATCTCCCGAGCAAAGATATACTGTACACTTCACAAGACGACATGACCGTAGGTAGTTGACTCTCCCAGGTATCACTATCAACCGTCCGTCGACGAGAATCCCTTCCACATGGACACAAGCGCTTTCGTTCCCCGCCCCCCCCCCCCCCGACGCCACGCGCTACGCGATGCGGGTCAAGGTGCGCGTCCCGTCCCGTTGGGACGCCAAACGGAGCTCCTCAACCCGTTATTTTGCGGACGAACGTTGGTCTGGCGGAATAACTAAATGGGACAGATGGTCCCTGTAAATCTAACCTGGCAAGTAACTATATGTATTCGCAGTTTCATTTCTGTATCATGTGCTGCAATCGATGTAAATTATTTTCTTCAACTTCAAAGAATGGTTATTTAATCGTTTTGATGATGATTTGCTCTTTTGAATCACAAGAGCCATTTCATCATCAGCACAACTTACTTTTCTTTATTGCCTGTTAATGCTGTTGTGTTGAGACAAGTTGTGTGAAACGACTTGTAAATTAACCCTCACTTCAGTATTAGGGTTTTTCTTTTTATCAAAAAATATTTCAGCCAGTTGCACGTGGTCTGATTTTTCTCTTGAACATCAGACCACAGCTTCCCTACATGAAAGACAAATCCTAATTACTTGTAGTGAAATAAGCCATAGGCGCAAAAGGTTCTATTTTTTTTTAAAAAAAAAAACCAAGAGGTGTGTCTGTACTATATTTTGTCGTGTCCCACTTCCCATTAAACTATATTATTTAAATATTGAATCCGCATTTTTATTAGAATATAGATCGAAAATCAGTGCAAAGGAGAAATGAAACATCGTTAAAATTATACAATTAATAAATAAAATTTATTTTGATGCTGGAACAGACTTAACAGACTTACCATGATGATCTCAGAGAGTTACTTCGCCACTTTGCCAGGCTAAGGAGGAGGAAATCGAGGTTGAATATACTTAAAGAACAACCTACAAATGTTTCATTTCCTATGCACACGGTTGCCCCGCTTTCAAAATTTTCAGAAGGCCAAGGTTCTGTCACCCCGATTTCCTGCATACGCATTCTGCATATAAATCAGAATATGTTGAATTGCATTCCTGTTTTTTTTTCAACCCATTTATCTTGAGAAGCGATAGTTAGCAGACGTGACTTGCTCAAGTTTAATGATGTTGGCCAGCACTTTTCTATTGTCAGTTTAACCACTAACTTCAATTGTGAGAAATCACAAGTGGATCATCATGAATCAAGCGTTTTAACTTTCCGTACACGTACGTATTAATATATTGTAGTATTACGAATGTTATGTTAATGATGGCGGAAAATCGATTTGAGATTTCAACGGGAAATATATGTTTTAGGGGTCCCTGATACCGAAAAATGTTTTTTTTTTCAAAAGTCGATCTGTCCGTGTGTTCGGTGTGTGTGGACCTCTGCTAGCAGCTAAACCATGTGTAGGATTTTTTGCCAAATTGAAAGAAATCCCTGCTTAGTTCGAAATCTTTGATATTTTGCAAAATTCATTAAAATTTGGGGGGTACTTTGTAATGAAGCACCTCTGACATCTTCAAAAATTTTCACAAACAATTTTCCTCTTCTTTCATTGAAATAAAATTTGTTTCCACTTGAGTTCTTATCGATCTAAGGTCAATGTACCATTTTTTGAAATTTTAGTAGTTTTGCGAAATATTTCTCAAAATTTACAGACGCAATTTTACTCCAAAACGTCTCCAAATTTGTTCTTTAACTTGTCGGAGGGTAGTGCTAAATGCGTGATGCGGATGACAATCGAATTAGTTTTTTGTTAACAACAAAAATTACAAAAAAATGATTTTTTTCACTTGACTCTAATTGTCCGTTAAATTTTATTAGCAATAATTTGATACACATTGACTCTGATATTTTTGAGTTTACATGTGCTTCAAAAACTGCAATATAAAGTCTCTCAAAATCTTAACAGTTTTCTGTGGAAAACTAGTTGCAAACTCCCCATTATTGTCATAAATGGCAAAACTACATTATGTATCCATTTTTCGAGATGAGGATAGTGGTAATCTGCAATCTTCAATATGGACAAAGTCCATGATTTTAATTTTTCAAAAATTACACAAAAAAAAAAAAAAAGAATTTTTTTGAAAGATCTTCGGCCACGCAATTGATATGCACATATTCAGCAATTTGTAAGCACTTTTGGTGAGTTCGGTGAGTTAAATTACTTAAAGTGGCTTCCAAATCAAGTTTCTTGAAAACTCAAAAAAATTTCATTAAAAAGAGGGTTCAAATTACAAATTACAAATTTACAAACACTAGTTTTTTAAACGTCTCCAAAGTTTTTCAAAGAAACCTGCCATTATAGGGCGATGTATTGTACTGTTTCTTTAATTATATAAAATATTATTCCGTTCTAGAATTAAGAAACCAAAAAAAAATTAAGAAAAACCTCAAAAATAAAAGTACTATTGCGGTGATAGATGCGCCAGCAGGCAAGAATACAGTGAAGTTCGAATAGCTTACGTACCGAGACCAAAGGAAAATAGAAAACTAATACGGAAAAGTGGCACATACTAGCAGCACCACTAGTTTCTTAAATTTATTGAGGCAGCGAACCTATTTACTATAGCAAAAAGCAAATTGAATTTTTCAAAATGTCTTTCGATCTATGTGACCAATCTTCGCTCAGTCCGGTTCTAGCTTCCTATTTTGTATATCTCGAATTTATTTTTAGTTGTTTTTTTTGGAATCGTCGATTAATTATTCATTTCACGCCTTGTTTTTCAGGAGCACTTCCGTTAAATTCCCCGAGCCCTTGTGCCAACGGCTTCCGATTCCACCCAGTAAAGCGCATTGTTAAAAATTCAACCCAGTAAAAAATCAAATAAGCACAGGAATCCGGCGAATCCATCGCCAAAATTATTTCATAAAACAATCTTCCTGCCCACAGTTGATTCATCACAGGATCTGGATTTTACAAGCAAAATATGTGCCGCTGTGAATAATTTACCGGCGTATCACAATCCCGGGAACGTTTTTTATTCGCACGAGAGGACTAAGGAGGTTTTAAACCTTTGCGCGACACATCGATTGCACCTAATCCACTTAGCAGCAGCGTGTTGTGCGCTCGCGGCTGCAAAGCCCGTCGGTTGGTGACGCGGGGAAGGAGGTGGGGCGGTGCGGAGTGAGAAAGTAGCGGGTGAGCGAGCAGGGCAGGGGCGGTGTGGGCAGTGCGAAGGAAGGAAGGGGTGATCGGGGCGGGGCGGTGGGGAAGGGGCTGTAGGCGTGCGGGGATGGGAAAGGGAAGGGCGGAGTGAGTAGGGAGGGGCGGTGGAGGGAGGGAAGGGAATTGGGCGGAGTGGGGCGGGGGCGGGGCGAGCGGAGCGGGGCGGGGAAGGGAAAGGGCGGTTTTGGGGCGGGCAGGGCTGAGGAAGGAAGGGAAGGAAGGGAAGGCGAGGGAAGGAAGGGAAGGAAGGAGAAGGAAGGGAAGGGAAGGGAAGCGAAGGGAAGGGAAGGAAGGAAGGAAGGGAAGGGAGGGAGGGAAGGCAAGGGAAGGGAAGGGAAGGGAAGGGGCGGAGCTGGGCGGTCCGGCAACGTGGAGGGGTGGGGCAGGCAGGCGCGGAGGAGAGGGGAGGAGGCGGGAAAGAGATCAACACATCATTGCTGGAACGGATTCTATGTCTTGGATTTCAGAGCTCGGTTGTGCTAGTAATAGCATCTTTTGCCGGTTTTATCAAACCCCGGTCACCCCTAGCCTTTGAAGATGTTGCTTCAACCTGAAAAGCGCAAATCGCACGTTCAGGTTCCACTTGAAGGTAAAGAATGCCGAAATGTAACAATAGCATTTGTTTGGAGAACTTTCATATGTTATTCCGAAAGGACAATACTTTGTTTGAGAATGCCTGAGTAGTAACAAAATCTACAATTTCCTAAACTGAATGCTTTCCATTAGTTTCAATTCTGCGCAGAGGAATATTGTAAATATCATCTTCATAAAAGTCCACCTCAGATGATCAACGTTTTGTGGTCGTCCCTAGAGCAATCGTTTTCCAACCCTAATGAGAAGAACGATTCATCTCCAATGGATCTCTCATAGGAATGATCTCCGCCAATTCTGTGTGTAGGTAAGCGATCTGCGAGGGAAAGGTAGATCGCTTTAACGATTGTCCGGTGGTAACTCCAAATAATTGTAACTTAAATTAACACATTTTGACACACTTGTTATGTATTACTATCAGGTCGTCCTTGAGTCTCAATGAAGAAAACTCCAATTTACTTGCGTTGCTGTCTGAGATAATATTTGGTTTCATATCGCGAATTTGTAGTAGCGGAAGAATAAATCTTAAAAGTCTGGAGCGATTAACGATTTTTAAATATCTTATGAAAAATGTATTTTAAAAAGTACATCTGGAGAGAGAAATAACTATACCGATGGTTGATAGGCAAATCACCTTCACAGCTAATTTTTAGAAAATGGAATTTTCTGAATGTGGAAAGGTCATATAGCACACAACCAGGCAAAATTGCTTAATCGTCAGCTGTGAAGGTTGGTAGAAGAAAGAATTTCATCTTAAAAGATATGAACTAGTTTTTGTACCCCTTAAAGCATGCAATAATCTCCAATGTCCCCCAAATCATTATCGTACAAGCAGCGCCAAATTTTATCTAAAAAAATATTTTTGAACAACTTTGGGCTTCATATATTAACGTTATTGTTTCGTTTCAATTTTTTTTTTTTGCAAGTGTTTCGCCCCAATTTGTTTCTACTTTCTCCGTTGGCATGTAATAATCGGTTACTTTAAGTGCAATATACTTATTAATAATCATCAGAATTATAAATTGTGAATTAAATGGTTTTTAATTTCACAAAATCTTACCGCCAATGAATTTGGTATTTTCCGCGTATCATTGAAGCACCACTGATGGGAAACTACGCACACAACTCCGCAAATATAGTGATGACTTTCGTTGTTGAAATTATTGTTTTGAGTATTTCAGAACAAAAATTACAAAAGAATGAAGAACGAGACGGTTTTTTTGGTCTATCCTGTAAATATTAATGTCGGTGGTAAAGAAATTTTGTTGTTTATGTCACTTTCCCTTGAATTCGGAACAACCTGCCCGCAGGTTCCGCGCGTGGGCAGAGGGTTTGCGCTGGCGTAGGGTCGGAAGGAGGAGTGAAGGGTGCCAGGGGCCGCGCCGCTGCCCTTTGGACTGACATTCCCCGCTCCGCCTGACA
>BOPP01000737.1:0-14822 GCA_017312745.1 Gryllus bimaculatus | reverse complement strand
CAAGCAGACTTACAGCACCGAAGGTTGAAAGTTTCCAAGGGAAGTTTCCAATTCGTGTATAGATAGGTATTTTATATGCAGAGACATTCTTAAGCAACATATATATCGTTATATCTCAAATTAATCTTGTCGAATGTATCCATATTTCATACCTTTATTGTGAAAGGAAATTTTCATTTACATTTACACTTTTTCTCTGAATTATGCACTCTCATATGCATATTATAACATAGTATCACATCGCTTGATAAAGGCCTAGGATTAAATTACAGTAGAAGAATGAGAGAAGCGAGGCGTAATATACACAACATATTGGCTGAAAGAAGTCATATGAAATAAACTGAACCTTTGGAGATGCGCTATACGAACTTCATTCTGGATATTATAATAATGATCTTTGTGAGCTATTTACATGTTGAGTGATATGCTTATAGGATGGCTGATAGAATAAGGGCGTAATATGATACTTCCTTCACTGGAAATATCTCTATAGGGAGGAACTGCCAATGCGCTACTCTTCGTTTATCGGAGTTTAAAGTAAGCATATGGGGTAAACCTCGCATGGTGTATGAGTCGATTAGGTAATTTACTGTTTTCAGTGAATTTGCACTATCTTACGATTAAATTGCAGGGTTCATTGGCTCATGATAACTGAAGTTTGAAAGTGCTTGAGCAAATATTTGCTATGAAATGTAGGTAAGATATAATATAACTTATTTGATATATTTTAGGTATAGGAAACGTGTTTCGCGCTTTTAATAGGACAGTAATTAAAATCTATAATTAGAGTATAGGTATGTGGAAATGTGACCAATACAACCCATTACTAAATGTTTTGTAATGGCTGATTGAAGGAGCGTAAATTTAAATGTATCATTTTAGCGCTTCGGCAAGGGTCTTCTTTCATGACCGGGAAAGTGTGGTGGAAGATTCTCCCAAACAATTATAGTTAAGTTGAAAGTATCAGAAGGATCATCGTTCATTTCCAGGTAGCTTAACTGTTTTGAAATCTACATGAAGCATTGTACAATTGAAAGTTTGGAAAGCTTTCAAGTATGTGGTTTGTACCTATGACAAATTCAATTTGGAGAGAAAGTCTTCCTTTTCAGGGTGACAGGTCTTCAAATCAGATATTCTCTTTGGTCCCTTGACATTTCTTCGTACATCTCGAGAAGTCCCGTGGTGTTTCCTTTTTTCTTCGTAGCGTTTTCCTAAATTCGGATGTCTCCGTGCGTAACGCTTTGTACGCAGACAACTGTACTTTCTATCGCTTTCGGCGGATCTTGAGTCGCTTCTTTAGCTTTCCGAGATATCTTTTCTCCTGCAGGGGAATGTGCCTTACTTTATTAACTCCCGCATATTGATTATTGAGGTTTGAGTGGCTTTCCTCTCTTACTGCAAAATTGTTATGTACAAACTCGTTTATAATTAATCACAAATAGTGTTATATATTGCACAATCTATGAATTTCGGCGAATGCACATTATGCGACTTTAAGTAAGTTCGAAGGCTGCTGTAGTATGGTCTGGATGCTAAACGTTTATCGTAGAAGTTTTCACGAATGCGTACGTATGACGTGGTAATTCATAGGGTACTTGCTTTCGGCTATCAGCTGCAGTGATCGCTGGATGGCTGAAGACAGAGATCCTATCTAAAATAACGGGGTTCTTGGGTGGGCCCGCTGGAGCCGTGAACAGAGGAACTTCAAGACTATTAATGTGACGTATCGCGGAGAGCTGAATAAGTGCAGTATTGGAGTAGGATATCTGGTTACATAGTTTTACTGAGGCAAATGCTCGCGCGGTGAAAGTACGACACAAAGGGCACAGGGTGCAAGGGCACTGGTGGCTTAAGTGACACGTGGCAAGGGTGGCACTGGGGGGCCAGGGGCTATGTCGAAAGGTCAAAGGGGCGGGGGCTAGTGGCGAGAGAGATTCTAGCTCTGAGGTAAGACTAGGCACGTGTGGCGCCTGAAGAGCAGGCGCGGGCAAGAAGCCAGTCGACGACGCTAATTGCACGCTCTGGAAGTTCCGCGATAGTGGCACGAGGGGCCGCATAAAACTTAACGGACAGCGCTCTTCATTCGCGCAGAAAACAACTGATTTTTAACTGTACTTAGATGATTGTCGAAAGCGGTTTTGGAATAAGCATTCAACTGCACGACGCGACATACGCATTGCAAGTAGTAGAGCTAAAGGCCGTGGTGGGCTGCCGTCAATGCAAACACAGATTTGCTGCTAGAAAGTGTGGAGGCACCATTAATAGGGACTCCAAAATAGCAATCTGAGAGATTATTTGCAAAACGCAAGCATACTGTGTCGCTTATTAGCTTCCTTAGTTGGATTGTTTAAGCGGCAGGAGTGGATTGAGAGATGGCAAGATAGGTGAACAAAATATTTGTTAGGCACGAAAAAGGGCAATTTTAACTATAATCTCTGAATTACCTTTCGTTTAATTATTAATTTTCATCCTGATTTGCTTTTTCGACATTTATTTACTTAAACATATTTGTTATGGACACGAAGGAACTCACCCTTATACTAATTCAAGTCTTTTGAGCTGAAATATTGCTGGTTGTGTGCTTTTTTGGATACGTATTCTGGATTGCTGCTTGCAGGCATGTGACTAATAGAAGATTGTTTTATAGTTTTATTTAATTTTATAAAAACTTTCTGGTGCATATAGGCCATGTTGCTTGTGGTAAGCAAAGACAATAAATTTTAAGAAAATGCAATTCAATGGTTTTTGCGGATTTGGTTTTTTATTTTTAGGGCAGGTTTATTTTTGCAAGTGATATTGTGGCCATTTTTAAATTTAAATTGAATTGTTGATAAGATCAAAGAAGGAGAAAAATTATAGAGTCTTAAAAGTAAGCCATAGATGATATTTTTGAAACAAATGGTGGAAATAAGAAACATATATGTTTTAAACTTTTAATTTTATTTGAGTAAATGAAACTTTCAGGTGCCTATTCATAGTGTATGCTTAATGATAAAAGCTAAAGCAGATTTAAAAAGAAAATTGCGACTGTTGTTGGGGGCATTTGAGATTTCTTATTTTGTGTGCTAGGATATTTTGCAGTTGGCTGGTTTGTCATTTTGAAATTTACAGATTGTATTATATGAATAAGACAAAAGAAGGAAAATAAAAAAAGGTCCTTAAAAGAACAAGTTGATATTATTTGGAGAACTAGGAAAAAAAGTGATGAAATTAGACTCGCAGAACATTCAGATATGTCAGGCAATGGCAAAAATTGTGCTTGTTTAAAATAAATTGATTCTCCCAGCATATTATGCAGCAACTTCCTTTAAATTACTTTAGGTTTGGTTGAAAAACTAGACTTTTCAATATTTAGATAAGTCGTCCCTGCCGTACTTTCTATTCTGGCATAACAAGAATGAAGCTAGATTTTTTTAAAACGTTGATAATATGCTTTGTGCTTTGGCATACAACGTCCTAAAATTATGTTTGAAAAGGTTCTCTGATAAGGGGGCAGGCTAAGAGCTATTACTATTGGATGCTAATGTTTGACGCTTGCTTATCTCACAAACCGATATTTTACTGAGGAAGGTGTGAACCATGTTAAGTTAGGAAGGGTGAGCCTAAGTTAAGCCGTAACTAGCACAATGAATTACGATTTATTGAAAAGTAGTTTGTACAAAGAAGATTTTTTGGCGCTTACGATTTTATAACGGAATTTTACAAGCCATAAATTCATTCTAGTTTTGCACTGAAAAAAGTGCTATTTTTTTTTTTTTTTTTTTTTTTTTTTTTTTTTTTTTTTTTTTTTTTTTTTTTTTTTTTTTTTTTTTTTTTTTTTTTTTTTTTTTTTTTTTTTTTTTTTTTTTTTTTTTTTTTTTTACACTACATATGGCTAGAAAATAAATTTTAAAATCGCTGTCGGGAATATTTAAAAAATGGGATGAAATACTTCTTTTAATAATCTGGGAAATATTCATTTAGCAAAACGGCATAAGCTATTATATAATAGATAATAATATTGTTCCAAATAAATATAATTTACAAGTGTTTTTTTAACGCCGCCATTTCACCATGGCTTTGCTTTCTATACTAAGTGTAGATGATTTTCAGCTTTATAATTTTATAAATATAGCAGCAAACTAAATGAAAAAAGCATAAATGATTGTTGTATGTACTTCTTGTATTATTTGGAAAATATACATGTTAATTTTATTATATAACAAATACAATTGAAAAATATCTAAACTTTAGAATTGCATTTAACACAAAGAGCAATATGTAATTTGATATATTTTATTTATTTGTTATTTATTTATTTACAAGGTTGTACAAAGTAAAAATAATGTTTGACATATTTGCAGTAAGTACATAGTCTTGTGGCGAAACCTGCAAAGACTAATATGTATTATATGATGTTACCTGTTTGCATTTATCATTTTTTGAAGAGAAAAGCAAAATTAAAGAAAATGAAAATTATAAAATGAAAATAATATAAAATAAAATATAATTTGGACATTTCAGGAATTATTCCTTAGTCACTGGGGCATGGGTTGATAGAATTACTGAATTCATTCAGATAATACCAGACTTTGTATAGTGATACGCTTTCGTTGTCCTTGTATATTACTCCAATTTTTTTGAGTTGTGTACTCAACGTTGTATATTTTGTAAGCAATATAATAATGCTGACGTTACTAATTTCTTTATTGAATTTTTTTTTGATGATATTGTGTTCTCTTTGTCGCTGTAATCATTATACATAGACTCGGTTAAATAATAAGCTTTTTCTATATAAAATTTTCATGCTGCTGATGTATTTTTATTTTGCTCCCCAAAGTATTATTTTTCAATGGATAATAGTTGCTTTTATTATAAATGATCTTTTATAATTCGTTTCTGTATTAATTAAGGCTTTAATTATTACATTAGCTACCATGCTAACAATGCCATCGGTTGCTATGGACAAAAACAATATAGACATGCTAATTGCTTGTATTGGTAATGTTTACTTATAAAAATATGAATAGTAACTAACTTTTTTTCAATTTTGTTGATTTGATATAGATCCAAATTTAACAATCGATTGTTCTATTATCAAGGACAACAACAATAGTTAGTATCGATGAAATTGTATGTATTTTTATCGAACAACTGCGAAGGAATGGCTATTTGATATCAAACCTAAGTTACAAAAACGGTTTTTTTTGGAATATTGAGTCTTAAATAATTATGTTTAGCATGTAGTTGATGATTTCATATTTTTGTTGCGGGCTCGCCAAGACCTGCAGGCTATGTTTTGGCTTTACTTTATTCAGCTGTATTCATTGCAAATGATTACATTCACTTGAGTGCAATATTCAAAAATATCGTTTTATGTATAATAAAAAAGTATGGTGCCCAATATAAGTAGCGTTGTGGAACAGCCGCAGGTTTACATTTGTTCCTCTAATAATGTTATTTATTTATTTTTGAGTCAGCTGTTTTTATTCGTCACTGTTTTAAACAGGAGTTGTAAGAAGTGCCTTAATCCCTGTTTTATATTTTAATTTGTTCACAATATCTCATGATTAACAGTATCAAATGCCTTGCAAGATCTAAAAAGTTAGTCATAACAAGGATATGTTTTTTATGCGATACTATAGTTGATTTCATCTGTAATAAATTTACATGCCTCTTCGCGTATTTTGCCTTCGCTGGAGCTAAATTGGGAATTATTAATGAATTTTATGTTTTTTAATAAAACTTAACACTCTGCTTTATTACTGTTGCAAATATTCTTGGCGATATTTGATATGAATGATAATAAGGCTATAATTTGTGTTTGCTTATTCATTCACCTGTTTTTTTATAAATGTGAACATTTTCTGCTTTTTGAAATGGTCAAGGAACATTTCACTTTCAAAAATGTTTATTTCAATGTATATAAGGGGTTTTGAGTATATGAATTTAGATATGTGGGTTTTTATTACGCAATAGAAATTTTAAAAACGATACGAGTGGATTTTTTTATGATTCATTTTGTTAATTATAATTTAGTGTTTCAGTTTCATTAGTGGGTAATTAAACATTTGATTTGGAGGGGTTCATTTGAATATAATTTTTTCAACAGACAAAATTATCAAATTCTTTAGTGATACTCGCAATTTCGACAATAAATTTATTAAGTAATTAGCAATAGGCAATCACCTAGTGGGCAACTCTCATTTTCTGGTAGAATGGTTGTCATTGATTTTTTTAGAATCTTTTTATCCGTGTGGAATTAATAAATTTCACTATTAAATGTAATTTCATTGAAAATATTGACAAGCTATTATAGTATTTTTTCTTAGCTTGTTTTAATGCAAAAAGTTAGCAGATTTCTGTATTTATAGCGTAGATTTTAATTGATTATTTGGAGGGTTGTCTTTCACTTTCTTATTTAAATATTTTTAGTTTACATGATCTTATTAAGCCTTTCGTTATCCCATTTTTTTCCTTTCTTTGTTTTTTATTATTTTTTTCCTTTAATTACATGTTTTTTGATTATCGATAGCTTCTGTATGAGTTTATAAAACATTTTTGGCTGCATTTGATCATTGCTTGATACATCAAATTCAAATTAAAATTTAATACATTTGATGCTTCAACGATTTATATTTGATTTTTATCTCCCAGTTATTGACGTCGGCTACGTCAGTAATGTCTTTTGGATGAAGTATAATATTGTTGTATAATATATTGTGTGTAAGTATATTATATTGGTATAAGTAATATATTGTGTGTGTATATTGTGTAAGTAATAATATATGTATTTATAATGAGTATTTATATGAGTATGCAATACATTTTTATTTTAGACTGACATAAGCAAAATGCGGCAAAGTCTTAGTGTGCAATCGAGCAGGCACTTTTTGGAGCGGTTCCTTTTAGAAGCGAAAAAAGCCAAAATTAATTTTAAGAGTGGAGGACCTCTGATGATTTTTCCTACAGGACTCCGGAAATATATTTCATCCTCTGCCTAAATATAGTACGCTTGTGTTATAGATTATTGTATGGGATAATTAACCGTGATTAAATTTAAATTATTTGCAGGCATCTGTTGAAAAGCAAATGTAGTTTGAGTGTATGGTTTATATTTAGGCATTAACACAATATTTGTTGTAAGACAATTTTTTCTTGTGTTCCTCTTTAACTGGAACATTATTACTTTTCACTTGGAAGAAGTAGTTTTTCTTTATATTGAAAGTTACATTTTTGTAAACTTGAACATTCCTATATTGATTAGAATATTGTTAGCGAGAGTCAGTAATGAAAGTTACACTAGAATTTACAGGAGAACTTGGAATATAATAGTTGCTTACATTGATAACAATAAGAATAAATGAAGTTTAACCTATTAGGGGGAAAAAATTCAAAAAAGATATATTGAAATTAGTGTTTAATCGCAAGACAAGACAGAAACATAAGAGATGTCTCAAAGCTTAATCATATTTAATTTAACTCTGGAGGAAACAGAAGAGGAAAGAGCAGTAGCACTTTGCAATAAATTCTTGGCACATAATAAAAAAAATTATGTGGAAGACTTCAGTACATATAGCCTCAATATAATTAGTAAGGATCAACATGCATAGAAAGTATAGTGAATATTGAGAGAATGTGTACGTTAGTAGAACAGAAAGGATAAAAATCATGGAATTGTACATGGCAAAAAAATAGTAGTAAACAATATGTCAAAAAAAGCGCACACTCATATAGCTAGTAGACATAATAAAGACAATATTAGACAGACAATATTGAGGATGAGAAGGTGAAGAAAAGCAAGAAATAATGGAACAATCCCTGATTTTTCATTTCTGTAATTAATAATTTGAAAAATATGAGTAGTGAGGATACTTTTTCTCAACCTTTTAAGAACATTGTATATCTTAAATATTTTGTAGTACTGAACATATCTGCAGGCATTGTAATCATTTCACTTATGAAATAAGAAAAACCTCTATTAACTTTTCAATGAACTCTAGTAAATATGGGTATAAATGCAGAAGTTTAAATAAAGGGACTTTTCTCTTCGAAACAATGTCCTAACTATATTCTACTGTACTTCGATCTTATATGGTTTATAATAGGATTTAATATGCAGTATTACACATAACAAACATATATTACAAGGTCAAAAAGAAACGCAACGAATTTACATCGGAAATCAAGGGATATTTAACGGCGAGGCATAGTGATTTTTAACTAGTCGGCAAAGATACTTCCACAGTTCCGCATATCTTGATCATAGCCTGTGATGATGCAACAATGTAATTGTTGTTGATGAATGTGGGAATGGAATATTATGGGTAAAAAACAATGCGAATTTAACATTTCCCAAACAGAATAAAATGTTTGTTTTCGGCCTCTTTATAATGATTTTCAAGAGATTTTTTTTTAAAATTAATTTATTTATGAAAAATGAAAGAAGATTTACGAAGCGATTTAAGTTCAAAAACTAGAGAAATGTCCAATTTTTGATGTTTGAGCTTTAAGGTGGGTAAACATTACGTTTTTTTAAAATGAAAAAGTGCGAAGTGACAATGCCTAGTTGTGTGCACGCAAAGTGTTTTTTCCAGATATTGTTGTGGCAAGAAGGCTGTTGTAAATTGCACAAAATTGAAATTATACTAGCGTAAATATGGGGGTATTTATAACTTACGAATATACAAAAACTTTGGGACTGACAAAAAACGTTGTAAATGCGGGGAAAACGTAAATTGCGAAACTTAAAGGGGTTTACTGTATTTATTAATAAATGTCTTTTTTCAAAAGCAAATTAACAAACCATTTTAAAAGTGATATTTAATAACTAATTTAAATATACAAAACTTTCATTGTTTAAGAAGCTGATAGAAAAAGATAATGAGAAATTGTAGGTCATTTCTTTGTCTGTCAGTTTTTTCGCACAACAAGTAGAGAAAATTATGCATAAAACGCGCTATTTAATTTTAAGAAACTGAATGTCTTCATTTTAAAAAAGACCGTTATTTATTATTAGATGACTATTAAGTTCCGAGACAGTTGATTAATTTGCAAGACATTTGTCGATAGTTGTTTTATTTATTTTATGAGATTGGAAAGAGTTAGTGTTGAAATTATAGAGAAGTATTATTGTTTGTGAAAGTGTTACCGGATTAAATCGATTCTACTGTCCTTCAAAGTTATTGTAGTAATAAGCACTCAGAAGAAGCTAAACTAATGCATCATTAAGTGAATGTTTGTAAATAATGGTTATGTGAATTTATCAGATTAGAAATATTTAACATTTGAAAAAAAAAGTAATTGAATCTTTTATTCCTGCAAGGCCTTAGGTAATGTTCATAAATATCGTCAGGAAATAAACAATGTAGTTAAGATGGAAAATTTGTGGATTGTTTCGAGTATACTTGTTTCTGTTGCAAAAGGCTGTATTCCCGAACTTCCGCCGCCGACCTACCGACACAGTGCTTCAGCCATCTTTGCGCTGAGTCACTCTTGCACCCAGGCATCACTCCTGCCGACTACTGTCTGCCGGCTACCAAATCTGTGAGTTTACTTCGCTTGCTTTGTGAATTCGGCTTATTGCATGCTTTGCGAGCACTACAATTAAAGTAGTGGCAAAATGCGACATTCTTCTGACCTTCACTGCAAGTGCATTCTTCTCCTCGTTTTACTCCTTGCACTGCTTCCGTTTGGTTGCAATTTTTTGTTAATCATTGTTTACATTTAATAGGGATTGTTTCAATTTTGAGTTCCATCGAGTGCTCTTCAGTCAAATTTGTTGGCACGTTTGTGAATTCTTTAACAACATGGACGTTTAGTAGTTTACTACGTACAGCAAAACAAACAAGAACTTTAGAACTGTTACAACCATTCCTCAATTATTGCATTTTCTTTTTCAACTTTTGTATGACGATTGCTCTTGGCCTTAGTTAGTGTTAATTTTTCACGCTGTTATGCACCTCTATAAACACAGTTAATTGTGTTCTATTCAGTATCTGCACAGTACGCTGTACTCTGCGATGGAAACACAATTCATGCCGGCGTACGTTCACTTGCTACCTCATTGTAGCATTTTTCTACCTATTTGATCTATTAATTACTTGTTGAGCTACCTTTCTGCTCTGGGATCTGCTGAATTCCCAAACTTCAGGCACCGACCTGCAGTCACAGTGCTTCAGCCATGTTTTGGCTCTATCACTGCCGGCGCACTCTACCAAAGCTGTGTGTTCACGGCGCGTGCTTTGTGAATTCCGCATGTTTTCTGCACGCTTGTTTTGCGAGACCTTATTAAGTTTGTTTTCACAACTATTAAACTACTGGCACATTGTGAGATGCTTGCTCACTTCACTGCAAGTATACTGGCTTTTAACACTCGTTTTACGATTGATGTTTGTTTTATTTTGTGTTAATTTATCCCTCTGGCATGCATAATTATAAACACTGTTAATTGTGTTCTATTCACTACTCTCTCTACTCACAAAGCATTCGTGCAGGCTTAATTGATATTTTGGGACCTCATGCTACTGTTTGCACAATTTTTTCATTCTAATAATTACTTTTTACATTCTTATACGCTGTGTATTTTGTTTTCTCATTATCCACAATCACAGTAGGGAAATTTTGGCGTATTCCTCTTTTGCATTATTTTTCTCGCAGTTTGATGTTCAACCTATTTAAAACAACTAAATAGTATTCGCCAAGTAGGTTGATTTTATGCGCGACAGGGGAAATTTATTTGTTCACTACTTAAGGCTCTGGCCAGAATGTATGTTGAGTTTTTATTGTGAGATAATATCTTTTCTCTTGACAGAATGTCAATTATTACTATCGCTTCTTTCCAGAATTTTTTAATTTAAAAACTCAGAATTAGATTTGCCACTGAGTGAACACCGTTTTTAAAACATGCTATCCAAAATAGTATATATATATATATATAAGCATTTGCATTAATTGGTGTAACTGTTACTTCTAATATCACTTTAAATTTACAATTACCATAAAACAAGCTGGGAATATATTTTTTATTATAATTATTATTTTAAAATGAAGTTCTTGGAAATAGGGCTCTGACCCATTTTAATGATAAGTACCAGTAGTTCATGTCGTACAAATAGAATCACTAAAAAAAATCGCTTCTCCTCAGAAATTCGTTCGGTCAGTTGTTGTCCAGTGAGTTTCTAGGACATTTTTAATGCTCTTCCACAACCATGGCTGATGGTGGAGAGACACATAGACGAAAAATGCTTCATCGTCAAAATGTATTTGATCTTTTTTAGCACGTTCTCGTGAAAATAAAATTATTCTTTCACTTTTGATACAGTAAGGATGACAATTAGTGAAAAATTACGAAAACCCTAAAATACAATGTTTTTGATCCTTTTTTAGCATATGCGATATGCGTTACTGCTAGCATTGGGGAATCATGAATTTGGTGTCATGCGGTTTGAGGATTAGAGTAGTGATTTGGAGTGAGTGTGCAACATCATTTTTGAAGAAGGTGTTCTCCATTAATTGACTAACGATTGCTGTGTAATACAAACGTTTGTCATATTCCGAAACATCTCATTAGATACATATATATTTAAGTAACGTGTTTCAGATTCTTCCCATTCAAAAAATATTACAATTTTGTTTGTAAATTCATATTCATTTAATGTAGATTCTAAAATGGACATTTTTAGGTGAAGGGCTCGGTGCTTCTCGTAATCGCCACCGAAATTCTTTGTGTGAAGGTGGCCATTGTCTTTTCATCGTTCTTAAAGCGGGACTTTTTTGCGCGCGGCCTTTGGCCCGGCATTCCATCTCAACAGGCGGAGGTCGCCTTCGGCAGAAGTGATGTGACGCACCTTTCCGACGCGCGCCGTTTCCTCTTTCATCGCTCTCTAGTCCACTTCCCCTCCGGCGCCATCACCCGCCCCTTGTGTCCAGGAAGCGTGGTCGGCGGTAGTGTTGTGCTGGCTGTAGCCGAGATGTGGAGGGCACGTTTGCGTCCTCGCAGGCCCCGTTTTCCCCCCAGTGCCCTTGCCCACCCTGTGCCCTTTGTGTCGGGTTCTCACCCCAGTGACCTTTGTCGCCCACCGTGACTTCTACCCCCAATGACAGTTTGGAGAGACGTTGTTTACGAACCACGGGGACCGGACTTTATTAGGTGTTGTCGTTCGTTTTTCATTTTTAGATGAAGTCTCTCGTTTTTTAGCCTCCAGTTATCGCACCACTGAAGATACCGCAGCGCAACTAGCTAATGATGAGGTCATACCAACGGATGATTCGTGGAAAGAGTTCTTGCTCTGGAACGATAGTGTCGCGTTTAAAATTCTTAAAAGCGCACTAAAGTGTGCACTGAGAAATTCGTTCACGTCTGTAGTACTCATAGCGTTCTTAAATTCATTAAAGCGACTTTGTAATGGAAACATTTGAAGAAGAGTGTAGATATCGAGGCATTATTTCCAGCCTTAATCACAAAATACGAAAAATTAAGCGTTCTGATAGTTCTCTTTTACGGAAGAAGGCTACGAGACAACAGGTCTAGGAGAAAAAATCGAAATCGGGAGAGTTCTCTCGGAGACCTGAGAATCAACTAAAGATGCCGGTGAAGAAAATGAATGCACATTTTCTCGTTGGACCAGCTTTTAAACAGATATACGAATGGGGTGGTAAAAAAATAAAGAGAGCGAATCAGGGAAGAAATTCTTCGTCCGAAAGCCTCGATTCAAAGGCAAAGGGCGATATCACGTACAAAAAAGACCCATAGTATCTGAAGTGTAATTTGTAATTGCGATCTCTAGAGCCTTCGTTCACATGTTATAAGCGACACGGTGCTTACTTCTCGAAAAAAAGGAAGTCTTGGAGGAATATTCTAATTTTAAGCTGTCGCCCATAGAAAGGAAGGTATTTTTATTATAAATATGCATACAAATGTTTATAATAAAACATTTTAACAAGGACATATGCCATTTACACCAGTAATATCTCTGGCTTTCAAATTTTCGTCACCAAGAAAAATGCCCCAAATGTTTTAAATATGCAATTCACCATTCTTAGAAACTCGTCTGTATGACAATGTTCTGATGATATTCAAATCATTAATTTATTTTCTCTTAATACTTATTATTTTAATGATTGCCAGCCATTTAGTCAAAATCAATGAAGTGCAAATCTCTTGGACATGAAGAAAATTGCTATTGTCCCAAATTTCAAAATCATAGAAGGTGGTGTAATATTTCAACTCGAAATCATATCTCTAGTGTGAAACGAAGTTCCCTGTGAACATATGTCATCTGCCTGTCATTTATAATCCAATGTAGTCTTCCTACGACATTCTGCTATGGATTTGTTTCACTTCGGTTTCTTGCCACTTCTCTCCTCTTGCTTTCTCCTTGCTCCTTCACGAGTACGTGATATACTTGACCTTTGCCGTATTCGGCTCACACGTCTCAGATGATTCGTCAGTGAAGTTGGTCAGTTTGTCGAGTTGTGAGTGAATTCCTCGTGATATACTTTGGTTTCCTCTTTCATGTCCTTCTATAATTTTACATTGACTACATGGACATGCAATTAAGCGCGTATAATCTCGACAGTTTCTTGTTTAATATTTAAGATATATTTCATTAGTCTTTGAAAATATCTAATATGTCATCCAATTATTAACCACTCTCAACATACTCTCACGCAATATGACTATTTTACTTCTTGTCAGTTAAAGAACTTGCCTTGTTTAAATAGAATATTTCATAGTTCCAATTAGCGATTAATTGTTGTAAATGTTAATCTTGACGTATTACTCTTTTGCATTATTTCTCATTCAGTTTACTGATCTACCAATTCATAACAAGCATGTGCACAAAGAGCTATCGTTGATTTTATATTCGATAGGGATAATGCATTCGTCTAATGCTCAAGGCTCTACAGAGCGTATGTGTTGTGGGTTACCATGTTTCCTATTTTTCTTAGACAGCACGTCAATTACTAGCTCTTCTTTTCAGATATTTTTCAGTTAGCAACTCTGCTTTAGGCTTCCTGTGGAGTGAATTCGAATCGACAACGTATGTGCCAACATAAAATGAAAATACGCAATTGCAACAAATGTATTAAATTAATTCTAAAACCACATGGAATTTTCAGTCACTGTGCAACAAGCAAGAACCATATTTTATTATTGTAATTATTATTTTAGTTAAAAGCCTTGGTAAATAGTTCTCTCAGTCATTAGCCCTGTTATTTTCGGGATGTCCCTGAGGTTTGTTTCTTTGTTCCTCTAATCGATATGAGTTTCGTCTATTTCTCTCGCCAAAACACCCTCCCTTAAACGATGCTTGAAAAATATTTACTTTCTTTGAACCTTTCGGATTTTTATATGTCGTGAAATAATTCCTTTCCTTTAGTACGGTTTGTACCCAGTTTTGCTACATCATTTTTTAAAGAAGATCACTAATACCCTTTTACTGCCGTTTCCCTCTTAAGTTTGTCAAGCATGTTTTTACTGTCGGAGATGTTTTCTGTTAAGGCAAAAATTGTTTGTTCGTCAATTGGATCAGTTCTTCGTTAAACGAACGCTTATGAAACGGTGGAATGGAGAGCGACCAAAACCTACGTCATTGTGTTCTTGTGTGTCTGGTGAATGGAAACATCGTTAGTGTCCAGTTCATTATAATAAAAAATACAATACGGTGAAAACAAATATATTTATGATCTGCATATTTTGTTGAAAGAAACTCTCTTGACACTCTCTTGAAGTCATTTACGTGTAGAAATGTCGACACATCATCCAAACATATCTATTTTACTTCTTTTCTCTTCACAGATACATCTTATTGCGTATCTTAATAGTTTGTTTTTGTGCA
>BOPP01000736.1:0-14870 GCA_017312745.1 Gryllus bimaculatus | reverse complement strand
CAAAACACCACCCCCAAGAAAAAAAAGGGAGGAAGATTTTCCTCCCCCCCTCCTCCTTTAACATTTTATCACATGCAAGCTATTTCAAAGATATTAACAATCGGTTTATTGTTTGTCTTTAACAGCCTACTTTGTTTGCTCTCAACCCTTTTGCAAAATTTTTCGAGCCCTAACAACGCCAACGTCTATTATGAGACAGATTCACGTGACACAGACCTATCAAAACACCGCAGAAATGACTCAGGAACGAGGCTAATCATTAGACAAGTTAGTCAGCTCTAGTCATCTCAACGACGAAGAAAATGTAACTGTTCAAATTCTCCCCTTGCATAATAATTCGCGCGATGCGGGGCATCTTACGCAGATTTTCATTTTTCACCAAGTCCTCTTGGTCAGGTTTTCTCATTCCCACTTACGGCAGATAATCCCTTTCACTCTTTAGCTATCCTACAAGAAGCCGTAGTTTGCGTCTGCATTCCTGGAGCGTGTCTCTTGGGAATTGGGGGTGGATCGGAACAGTGAGAAGTTTCGCATTCGCAACGAAAATACGATGTTCTCGCACATCATCATACAACTAAATAAGCAGGGCATGCACTATTCATCTGCTCAACCATATAACACGTAAAAAACTACTCGTCACACTTCGCTGAAACTTCTTCACCACCTTGTTTTCGGTTACTATACAGCGAGTACTTTCTAAAGTACTTTGAGTAAATGCGAAACTTCTGTGGGCGGCATTTTAGCGAAGTTTCAAGCGATTGAGGTGGGCCTACTCGTTCCAGAGAACATCTGCTTTAAGTGCGACACTATGGATATATTTTTGAACTACTCGCCCCTCCGTTTCGACTCATACCCGAAAAACATTCAAGCTTGCCATTTAGAATCAAGCGAAGCTCCTCAACAACATACTCGGCTAATCTCGAAATTTGCATTTCTTAATGCCTGTACATGCTCAATGCGACGTAAACATCGGGTTCATCAAACCCAGCCAATCTTGAAATCTGAATACCATTGACTTTTTAACTGAAAATGGTATCTTATCTTAAAACATTGCGAATAGTGCAAGCCATTGCCGGGCTCCACTCAGCTTTTACAGATAAAACTTGGACACACAAGGGAACACACGGCGTCGAACAGACATGCATCTAGAACTGTTGTACAATGCTTCTAACTTAAAACTTATTCTTATTTTTTACCTCGATACGTTACACCTTGGTAATCTGCCTTCGCTACAGACTCAAATATACCTGCTACAGCACCTGCGGTCGAAAGATCGTCGGTTACAAGGAACAATACTGAAAACAGTTGAACTGATGCTACACGTTCTGTTATGGACGCGAATCAGCAAGCGGAATTATGGTTCGCAAACTGAGTTACCACATCTAGTAAATTCAGTAAATAATCATACAAATTGAATCAACAATAAAATTAGGCTAAAAAGGAAAGTTAAGGTACCATCGGGCTACAAAAAGCTCGGAAAAAGGTATCCGGCCATACTCTTGTGGCTCCTCTGATATTTGAACTCTTAGAACCGCTTGCCTGTCATACAACTCACATATATACTCTGCTACGCTGCTCACTCTCTCACACCATGATCAAAAATTTTGGACCCCCTCTTTTGAGTAGCCCACGGCCAATACATTTTCATAGAATGTGTTGCCACATAAAGTTATGAAACCTTCGTGCGAGGGTGAGTTCCGAAATAAACATGCCTTTCCGTACTTTACTTGAATCATTACAGTACAAGAGTAATCAGAATGACCACGATTAGTCAGCTGTGATCTTTTATTATCTTCAATATAAAAGGGAGGAAGAGTGGACTCTTTCGAAACCTTGATGGCTACCCTGATAGTCTTCTCGTGTACTCAGAAAAATCGCCCGGATGCAACGGGGGAAATCAGCCTGCATTACAATCTCGAGACCAGTTTTCCCTCTCCCATGCTTCTCAACTAGTCCGCTTCTTCACTTTTCGTTGCTGAGAAGCTGTAGACATTTTTTCAGTGAAGTTGTATTCAAAAGTTAGTGTAATATAGAAATGTCTTGCCCTAGTCCAGAGCAATCTCGAACACAGGTGAACATGGCAAAATCTTCGGAATTGGTGTACAATGTTAACGTCAGCAAAGTAGGGCAAAGATGCTTGTGATTGGGGTGAAGCATGGTTTTGTTTCTACAAACTTTTAAACGAGGTTTTTTGAAAACCTTGGCAATCCTCCCAAAGGACGTGCAAATGTTCTTGAAAATCAGTCATTAATTACAGTGGATCAAATTTTAATACTAAGGTCCGACAGGTAAACTAGAGATCATCCATCACCCTAAAGGGAGACAATGGAAACGGGATACAGTCCGGGCTACGCTTTTGTGGGTTGGTAGGCGAATGGCATACAAAAGTTGACCGTGGGATGCAGTCCGATTCTAAGATATATTCTCGGTTGGCAGGCATGTATCAAATCCCGGGCAAATTTCTTTTTGAAGAGGCAAAAGATGAGGCTAGAAAAGTGACTATCAGGAATATGTTTCCTAATTTTTCACTTCGCTTTACTCATATTACTGTAGCGGAAGCAATTAAGCTTTTATGTTGAGAAAATGTCAATTTGCTTGGTGGCTATCTATTTCTACTCCTTTATTTGGTGTGCTGGTTAGAAAAGATAGCTCACTTAAGTTGTCACGCCCAGTACGGTCTGAACGTCTCGACGATTAGGATGTTGACTGCTTTGCTAAAGTTGAGGTGGCAATCCTGAAAAGTGACCCAATATAATGATATATCACACATTTTTAACACTTTTGCGTCGTAGTTCGCAATTCTACAAAACGTTACGGCCTTTCTCCTTGTACCGTAATTGTTGGTTTTTTGCTTTAGCGCTGGCTTTAGTGTTTTGTTACTTCATTTTGTAATTTTTTGCTTGAGGGGTCACTAAAAGATGATTAACAAGATCGTCAACAAATCGACTACTCAAAGTAAGCTCAAGGATAGGTATGTCATTTTTAGCTCGATTCAGGGATTATTGTAAAAAATCAGTTTTTTTAAAAAAAATGATCAGTTATTGGTTTTTATAAGAAATATGATGGTTAAGGGTCTAATAGATACATTATACCGGCTGAGGTGGCTAGGGCATCAGAATGTCAACTACGTTGTCTCTCATTGAGAGGTCTTGGGGTTTGAGTCCGAAGGGATTTTTCGACCGTAATTTGGTCAAATTCATCTGCTGTTTGGAGGCACCGGCTGATCTGATGGTAGTTTTCCGTGGTTTCTCCGATCAACACCAGGATGCAGTACCTAACAAACGAGCGACGGAAGGGGGAGACCCTTCCTTGGCTATTCTCGTCCTTACCCCCTCTTGGCAGCTAACATGTAGTACACTACACACATGGCGGGAGACCTGCGGGAACGTTAGAGCTTTGATCTGGGCTGTCCGGTGACGCCGCGTCGATGGCTTTGATGTGCCGCGTACGTTTCGACCGAATGCTCGCGGTCCTCTTCAGGGGTTGTACTGCGCAAGCATGTTAGGGCGCTCTGTTATATCGAGCGCAATTCAGGTAATAGGTCAATGCCAGGTGATAGTCGAAGGTCACCGGACAGCCAGATATGAACTCTGGGTGCCGCGGAGCCTACGAACATCATTTAACGTAGAGCTTTGTCCCGGGTGGGGAAGACACTTGTTGGGGGAAGGACTCTGCTACAACGAGAAAACCGACCAGCGATATCGCATTCTCACGCGCACCTCCACATGATACATGAATTATCTCTTATGGGACTGTGTCCTTAGCAACTGGGATCACTAACCAATGAATTGATCGATCTATAAGTAAACTATCGTAAGTACCTATCGTAAGTACGTATCGTACGTACCTGAATCGTAACAGTACTATCGTAAGTACCTATCGTAAGTACCTAATCGTAAGTACCTATCGTAAGTACGCTATCGTAAGTATATCGTAAGTACTATAGGTAACTTATTATAATAATGCAGGAACCAAAAGTGCTCGACGGAGCAACACGCCTTGCTATTTCGCTATAAACAGCCCACAGTCAGACGTTTTGTCCAACCATTGTACGGTGTTAAGCACTTGGTGGTTTGTGGCTTCTCAACCTGTTTCAAGAAATGTATTTCCTACTGTACAGAACCCGTATCTCCGACCTAATTAAGGGCCGCGATCCGTTCGAATTCGCGAAATCCGGATTCGGATTATCCGAAAAAAATTGTACCCGCACAAATACAATATATCTACAAGATTACCGACAACAATGCATGTACGCCGTGCGATGTGAGAAAATGCACTTAGGGTGGCGATTCGCATCATTACATCGCATCATCAACATAGTGTTCCTTAGACGAAAGAAGAATACCGATATTGCAAGTTCTAATTAAAAAGCAGTAAAAATTACTGGCTTAATAAACATGTGATGTACTCCGTAAGTTAACGCAGTCGCTAAAAATGTTTATTTGGACGTGTTTCATTAATTAGTTGTCAGTTTTAATGATAATCATAAAATCTTTTCTTTCCCTTACAAATAAGCCTTTTAATTTATTTTGTTTTATTTTTTCCCTTCTCCTCAAACTTTCCTTCGTCGGATTATCCGAAAAATTTTTCGGATTTGGGGCGGAGTTGGATTAGGGAGGTTCTTCTGTAGTAAAACGAAGATTTATCCATTTCTTGATACCAGGACCAACTGTTTTATGTCGAAAATCGCCGGATTTGTGGCCGCATCAGAACATTACTTTCTCGTAGGCACGTAGTAATGCGAGAATCAAAGCGCGTTCCCCCCTTCCGCTTGCTGTTCCCAGGTGGCCGTGGCATGCGCTGCGGTGGCATGCCTCGGAGGAGGAGGAGGAGGAAGGTGAAGGAAGCTGCCGGGACGTCGGGGGGGGAGGGTGGGGGAGGAGAGGGGGGGAGGCATTCCGGGAGCAGCGCGTGGTGGTGGTGACGAGGGGGAGGAGGAGGTGGAGGGGGGAGGGGCGGAGGGACGCTGCTGCCGGAGGTCGCCGAATCCACGCGCCTCGGATGCGCGCGGCGCGGAGGCGCACGGGCACGCCCCGCGACCTCTCGTGGGGTTGGGCGCGAACTGGCGTGCCGGTGAAGCGCATCGCTTCCCTCCCCCCTTCCCCTCCATCCCCTTCCTCCCCTCCCCTCCCCCTCCCTCCGCTCCTCTCCCCTCCCCCTCCCTGCCCTCCTCTCGCTCCCCCCTCCCCTCCCCTCCCCTCCCTCCTCCCCTCTCCCTCCCTCCCACTCCCTCCCAATCCTCCCCTCCTCCCCCTCCCTTCCACTCCCCTCCTCCCTTCCCACTCCCTCCCTCCTCCCTCCTTCCCACTCCCCTCCCTCCTCCCTCCCTTCCACTTTCCTCCCTCCCTTCCCTCCCGCTCCGTTCCCCTTCCACCCTCCCTCCCTTCCTCCCTCCCTCTCCCTCCACCCCTGCTTCCCTGCCTCCCCTTCCAGCTCCCATCCCCTCCCGCCCTTCCCTCCCCTTCCCCTCCTCCCGCCTTCCCTCCCCTCCCCGCCTTCCGCCTTCCCTCCCTCCCCCTGCCCCTCCCTTCCCCTCCCCACCCTCCGTTTCCCCTCCCCTCACGACCATCCCCGTCTTGAACCCTCTACCCCGTCTTCGCATCAATCTCAAAAGTCTCGTGCCTTCCCTGTCTCGTGCCTTCCCTGTTCTCGTGCCCTTCCCTGTCTCGTGGCCCTTCCCTGTCTCGTGCTTCCTGTCTCGGGCCCTTCCCTGTTCTCGGGCGCCTTCCTGTCTCGGGCCCTTCTGTCTCGGGCCCTTCCTGTCTCGGGCCCTTCCCTGTCTAAATTGAAGAAAAATACAATGATTAAAATCGGCCCCAAGCATTGGACTTTCTTTCCGGTATGTGAACGGCCGAATGCAATTTTGCTATATGCGACCCAAAAACAGGGGGTGTTTGTCTCTAATCATAAACACCGGGGTTTAGTTTCGCAGATTAAGCGACCCTGACCGTACTGCTGTCTGTGTTGAGTTGAAAGGCGGAGCAACCAAAGTTTTTTGCGCGTTTGCCGAAGCGATCTCCCGCTGAGGGCGGGGTCGGGGGAGGGCGCTTATCTCCGAGGCAGCCGCAGCGGCAGGCTGGCGGGCCACGCGAGCGGCGCGGCGCGTCGCTGCCACGGGCACGCGATCAGCGGCGCCAGGGCCTGAACCGGCGGCACCCTGCGCGGACGCGCCGCGCAAATCCGCGGCTTACGTAGCCCCTTCTCACGGTACCGCCTCCTTCCGAACGGGCCGCGGCTCGTAGCACAGCATTGGAGCTAAATGGCGGTCTTTCCCACCGCGCGAGCGGATCGCGTCCCTGCGCCGTTTGGCAGTGCAGACCCTCGCTATGACAACGCGCAGTTTGCCGCTCTACCAGAAGAGCGCCGCTGTGGCGGCGTGAGGATGGCGCCCTTAGGGTCGCCTTCACACGTAGACGCAGCAGCAAGCCAACTGTACACTGGCGACTGGTGCTTGAGCATAGGTTTAAATGGAGGTCTTCCCAGGTGCCGGCAGACTCGCGCGCAGCGCGTTCCGTCGCTGCAGGTTGCATACGCGCTGCCGCTAGCAGAACACAGCTTTAAATGATGGTATTTCCTACTACGCCGCCGGTCGCGGAGTTTTAGCGGTCCCTTTATTCGTCGGCGCCATGAGGGTGGGCGATACTTACCGTGCATGGCAGATAAGAGCCTTTGCTGCTTATCGGAATCCCGCGTCTGAAGGCGCGTTTTAGGAAATCCGCCAATTCGGACAGACGCTGCAATACCGCCAGGGACCACCTTTGTTTCTGCTTGAATCTGCTGAATGAGAATGAGATTGTAAGCGGCCGGTTTTGCCCTGGCTCTGATTGGTTGTTTTCGAAGGTTTATCCGATCAACACCAATCGGGACCCTAACAAACCATTGACCGCGAAGAGAGCTTTCCTTCTCCCTCGACTTGTCCTATCGCTCACCGCTTACAACACGACACACACTCTTCACTATCAACACATCCACTTCACTATCACAGCACCACACTTCCTATGCACATCACATTCACATTCACTATCAACACACACACTTCACTATCACATCACACATTCACTATCACACACACATTCACTATTCACACACAACACACTTCACTATCCACACACACACTTCACTATCACACACACACTACTTCACTATCAACAACACACACAACAGCTTCACTATCACCACACATTGACATTCACTACACTATCACACAGCCCCACTTCACTATACCAACACACACTTCACTATCACACACACACACTTCACTATTCACTACACACCACTTCACTATCACACAGCACACACTTCACTATCACAGCAACACAATTTCACTATCAAACACACCACTTCCATATCACACACTACACACTTCACTATCACACACGAGCACACTTCACTATCCACACACACACTTCATATACACCACACACTTCACTATCACACACACCACACTTCACTATCTACACACAACACACTTCACTAATCACAACACACACACACTTAAGCTATCACACCACACATGATTCCTTCACAGCAACCACACTTCACTATCAACACACACACACTTCCACTATCACACACACCACACTTCACATTGCACACACACACACCATTAGGCTTACTATCACAACACACACACCACGTTCACTATCTCACATCACACACACACTTCACTATCTCAACACACACACACACTTCACTATCAACCACACACACACACTTCACTATCTCAACACACACACACACTTCATATCTTCACACACAACACACACTTCACTATCTCACACCAGCACACACTTCACTATCTCACACACACACACACTTCAGCTATCACACACAACACACACACTTCACTATCACACAAACGACATACAACTTCACTATCAACACAACAGCACACTACTTCACTATCACACACACCCAACACACTTCACTATCACACACAACACACACACACTTCACCTATCACACACACACACACACTTCATCACTATGCACACGACACACACACCACACTTCACTATCACACACGAACACACACGACACTTCACTATCACACACACACACACACACTTTCACTATCACACACACACACACACACACTTCAGCTATCACACACACACAACACACACTTCACTATCACACACACACACAACACTTCACTATCACACATGCTGGGAGACGCTTGTCGGGGATCTTGTTCCGGCTGGGCGGTGCGCCTGCGAGGGGGAGATACTACTTGGGGAAAACTCGCTAGTCGTCGTTTACCGTGCGTGTCGGATCTCTATTCAAGACGGAAGATCACCGTCACCGGCCGTGGGCAAACACCCACGTACACTTACGGGACTAATGAACAGATTAGCAGATGATGCGCTCGGAATCGCTGATCAATCGATATCCTAACATGGCATTGGCATGACAGATCACGTCCTATGTGTTTTGTTTTTTTCATTTGCGTAATTGTACCATTATTGGAGTCAACAGCATTGTTTTCATGATTTTATTTATTGTCTGTTTTGGTCTTTTGTACTCTATTAATTTTCACAAGTAGGTCATTCTATTTGTATATTTTATGATTTTTTCTCAATAGATGTTGCTTCATTACAATTCATTTCTATTTTGAAATGCAAAATAACTATTTTTTTTCTTCTCTGTGTTTCAGATTTCAACATTGGGTCGAACATTTTCTGAATTACAATGCATGTAAGTGTTGAAGAAATTCGCTTTTTCTTTTAGAATGTATTCATAATTAAATCTAGGTTTTCCAGTAGAACAAGTTCAGTGCAAACCTAACTCTCGAATGTAGCGGCTTCTACCCTCGCCTCGCGTCGCGTCGTTGAACGCGCTTTCTGATTGGAGGGGAAATGAGAGGGAGGCAGGGGAAGGGTGACAATGCACGCGAGCGCGCCGGGCTGCCCAAACACAGGCGTTTGAACTGACGTATTTACGGGTTTACGCTTGTGATGGATGGATTGTGTGGCTAAGCTAAGCGGGTACAGTCGTATGTCCGCTCTGTTAGCAGAACCCTGACCGCTTATTTAGATTTGCTTTCATTCCTGATGAGATTGGTCCAGACATTATTAGATTGGCGTTCATCTTGATGAGATGAGCCCATTCGCTCAGGGCCGGGATAGTTTTGTTGGTGGCGCTTGCGTGGCGTTTGGGAGCAATCTGGTGGGATCTGTTTGCCACTTTTATCGTAGGAGTGTTAAGTTACGTTGGCCGGAGTTATACTACTACGAGCGAGCAAAGCGCGAAACTGGCTTAGATGGCTTCAGGGCAGCAACTGAATGTCACTGCAGTGCTCTGACGGGGGGGGAGGTCGTGGGGTCCACTCCCGAACTGGCAGGATTTTCGACACTAGCTAACATAGTGAAGTCGAATTCAGCCTCTGTCTGAATTCTAGGCGGCCGGCTGCTCTAAATCAGTATTCTTTCTATGTTTTTCCCATGAACCCAGACGAATGCAGGAGCAGATCCTTTACAACAAAAGTATGACTGCGGCGCGGTCTTCCATCCTCTTCCTTTGTCGTTCCTCTCTCCTTACACACACTAAAATGGATACACTAACCAACTACCGAGGAGGTCGGGTCGGGAGCTTAAGAGCTTATCCCGATGGGGCGGTGTCCTCAGTGGTGTGGGGAATACTGGGTAGCGAAAACCCCGCTAGCGACGGGAGGTCGGCGTGGCGGCCTCGCTAACCTAACAAGGGAAGAATCAACCGCCAACCTGCACGATGCTAAAAGGCACGAACACAACTTACTGGCAAATGTCCTTTGGCCGTTGTTGCTCCGGTCAATCAATCTATCCAGTTACGCCTACCAATTGATTCGGGGCGACGAACCTCCGCGTTGCTTTACAACCTTCTAACTACTCCTTCCTAGTTCATCATAGGCATAAGTCGTTATACCAGTTCCCTCGATACGTTTTTGGCACAAAAGGAAATTTGTACAAAAGGAAAAAATAAAGGGACAAAAATGGTGTCCTCTTTAATGGACTTGACATTAAATTGTAGCGTACACTCGGCACGTATGAAATTCATCTTCGTCATGCATTTTTTTCGCCTGAAAAGTTCTCAGACCGCTCCGCGGAGTCTGAAGTGCAAGCTCCGGCCAAATCTGCGCTGATTCATCCCCATTCCCATCACTATCCCAGCGGATGAATCTCGCCATCCTGAATCCAATCTAATGCATTCCCCACCAGCATCCTGGCAAGACTGCATTCTCATCCAGTCAATCAGATGTAAATATCCATCCTCAATCCAGGCAATTGCACTTCCATCCCCATTTCAATCAGATGTATTCGCATCTTCAAATCCCAACAATGCGACTCTATTGCTCAATTCAATCAGATTTTTCTCATCTCACTCCAGGCAATGCACTCTACTTCTCTTCAATCAGATGTATCCCCATAATTCCAATCGAGGCAGATGCACTCCATCCCCAATCCAAACAGATGCATTCCCCACCAGCAACCCGCGCAGATGCATTCTACATCCCCAAATCAATCAGTTGTATTCCATCCACAATCCGAGTGAATACACTCCGTCCCAATCCAATGCAGATGTATCCCCCATCTTCAATTGAGCAGATGCACTCCATTCCCAATCCAATGAGGTGTAATGCCCGTCTGAATCCGAAGGATGCATCCACCCTTACGCAGCCCGATTGCTGGCGAAGGAGTGTTGGGAGGGCGGTGAGCCAATATCCGAGCGGCGCAGCGTCTGCTTGACCTTACGGCGCGGCGGCGGGCGACGCCAGAGCTAGTAGGGAGGCGGGCGGCACGGGCAACGAGAGCCGTTGCATGCGGCTCGGGAGGCCGAAATTGTTCCTCTCCGACGGCGCCGCACGCTACGCCTCCCCGCCCCTGCGCTGCCGCCCCCTCGACGCGCCCTCGCCCGCCCGCTCGCCGCCCGCCCCGTCGCCGCCCCTCGCCAGCCCTCGGCCGCCTCGCCGCCCCTCGCCGCGCCCTCGCCGCCCCTCGCCGCCCCTTCGCCCGCGCCTCGCCGCGCCCCTCGGCCCGCGGCTTCATCGGCCGCCTTCAATCCCTCTCACCACTCCAGCCATCCACCATCACTTATCGCAGCCGCCCCCGTGCCCGCCCGCCGTGCCGCCCCGTGCCCGCCCCGTGCCCGCCCTGTGCCGCCCCCGTGCCGCCCCCGTGCCCGCCCCGTGCCCGCCGCCGTGCCGCGCCCCGTGCAGCCCCCGTGCCCGCCCGTGCCGCCCCTGAGTCCGCCCGGCTCTAGCACGCCTGGGTCTCTCTGGGCCGCGCCCATGTGTCCTCCTGCCCTCCATACCATGTGCCCATAAATTGCCCGCCGCCTGGGTCCGCCCCCTGGGTCCTCCGCCTGGGTCACCCCGGTGTCCGCCCCCCTTGGAACGCCCCCTGGGCCCTCTGGGCCGTCCCGCCCTGGGCCTGCACCTGGTTGTGGAAGCCTCGCGCCGTTATAGATTTCCTCGGTACCAGCGTTTTGATGGCACCTGCAGCTCTGCTTCCACTGTGACTATGCGTAATTCAGACGTCAAGAGTTTCTCTCTTAAGAATGAATGGTCGCCCACACACGGCTGGACTTGGCGACAATCTTCTGCAGCTGTTTCCGCTGGGAGGTGTTCGACTCACGTATAAACCGGATCTCATCACAGCCCATTCACGTCCAAGCGATTTTCCAAACTTTTCTTATACATGAAATTCCTGACGGTCAGCGTTCGAAGAAGCACGTCAGATAAGGTTGCAAAGTTGGCTGTGACTGCGTAGGTGGCAGATTTCTACGACACAAATGTCGATCCCACGGCAAATGACCAAATTGTCCTCATGCTGATGCGGATTATGTGAGAAAGAGCGCAATAACGTGCTCTAATCTGCCAAATTGTCAGTAATTTCTACACTAAATTATTTTCTCATTTTTGATGAAGCCATTGGGAAACTTACTTTTTTGCACGCGGCTGGTAATCAGAGATTACAAAGAAGGGACCGCATTGGGTAGCTATCTGCTTGGCGACTGCTGACAACATACCTGCAGTCCCTATGCTGTCCATGTACTCAATTTTGTCGGTGCGTTCGTTTATATTTAGCTCAATTGTAAAGTGGCTTCAATTACTATCTGTTGGGCAAAGTCACGCCGCTGCATGACGTTTCATCTTGTTTGCCAACTGTCAAAGTGGTCCTTCATTAGAGAAACTGCCTCTTATACTTTCAAATGCATACTCCGTTTTTTTTAAAATGTGGCGCGTGACGTAATTCAGTTGTTACGGTGTCATCCATTCAGGAGCTTGAACTCTATGACTGTGACGTTCACGTGGTTGGTGACGCTCCAAGATTGGGATGACAACGTCAATTGCTGATTTTACGTCATTTGCCCCGTTTTACAAAAAACGAGTATAGGAATTTTTAGCCATCCCCGTAGAGTGAGCTTCCATTGCGTTGTCCGTATTCATCCCACCCCATCCTTACTCTAGAGGAAGAGCGGCGTCGCGTGTGGCGCTTACAATTCAGACCCCTCCTTCGCCTCCCGGCCCCACCTCAAGGTCGCGCGTCGACCTTGGCCTCTCGCTCCTTGGCCGCCGCGCCGCCTCGCTTCTCGCACCACGGCCCGACTACTTCTAGCTGCACCCCACCCCCAGAACCTGTTCGTGCGCGGGGGGGTCTGTTAGAGCACACACGACGCCGTCGAGGTTTACGCTCGGCTCATTACGCGATTGCTGGGGGGGGGGGGCACGTGTTGTCTATTACGAATCGTGCAAGTGAATTTGGAATCAATGTTTCGTATACATTAATGATGAGAGAATAATATTACGGTGAACTCTTGATAATACATGCAAGGTTCTCGAATTTAGAATGAATGTTTCACATACATTAATCATCAGACCATGTACCCTTGTTAACATGAGTTCGTAAGATCCATCATAATTGGCGTTACCTGCGTTAAAATATTGTGTTAGATGATTATTTTTATATGTATGTAAAACTGTTTCCTTCAGGGAACCCAAAGTTTTTTCGGGTTTCGGAAAAAAACCGTGTTCAGATGGCTTTGCAGATTCGTTATTCGGCGAGCAGCGATCTACTGCTTGCCCAATCCCGAACAGCTGATGTATTCGGCGAATGTTCGATTTCTTTGATGTGTCGAAAAGATTCGGTGGGTAGAGCGAACACCGAATGTTTGTCACTCGGCAAAAAGCAAGCAATTAATTCACAGTACTCGGAATTCGGCGAGCGGTTGCTCGCTACTCGGCAAATAACGAATGTGAGAAGCCGCCTTACTATGTTTTCTTTAAGGAACTCTCCGCGGCTCCGCACATTTGTTATTCGCCGAATACCGAGTAACCGCTCGCCGAATCCTAAGCAGTGTGGATGAACTGCTTGCTATTTGCCGAGTGACGAATATTCGGTGCTCGCCCTACTGGCGCGTGGCGGTTTTATGCACACAGCAAAGAAAAAGAATATTCGCCGAGTGCATCAATGTTCAGGAATGGGTGAACAGTAGTTCGCTGTTCGGCTAATGCCGAATGTGTGCCTTTACGCGAGTACATGCTGACAATGGTTTACTGCATGTTCATAATAATGATGATGATGATAATAATAATAATAATAATAATAATAATAAAAATTGTTACACTCTTAATTTTGATTGACGGAAAAAGAAAAATCGGTTTTCCTGTAATATTTGTTTTATATATATATATATATAAAGTATAAGTAATTTTGATATGTAATAATGAAATATTTGTAATATAGAGAAATTCTAAATGGAAATTTACGGCTAAACACTAGAACTCGTATACATTCGTTCTTTCATTAGGTTTAAAAACGTTTCACCAGGACCCTGAACCCTTTATCACACAAATCCACTTTTCTTTGCAATCGTAATGTGCTTCACCTACTTCCTGTTGGTTAGTACTTTGTGTTGTCTTCATTCAGTTCAAGTCGAAAGTATTCTTCGAAGGTGTTTGTTCGTCGGAATTTGTTCACTCATTTTGGACATTTTGAACACGGTGTAACCAATTCTGCTTTTCGTACTAACGCTGTCTAAGACGTACTCGATTCATTAACCAACATAGCTTTCATTCTTCCGTTTTTTCAGCATAATTTAAACAATTTTGAGTAAAAAATGTAACAAAAAACCAATCTTACTTTTTACATATTGAAGTTTTTACCTAATTCCCAATTTTTTCAGAATTAAAAGAAATAGGTTTCAATTGAGAAAAAAGTATCGCCTCATACCATTGCCGTCAGGTCCCGTGTATCACTTGGTGCTACTTACAAACTTATATACACGAACACACCTCAAACAGGCACACGATATTTATAGATCATGTTCTTGTATTCTTATATTATGGATTTGCCGAAGTCTACGAAATCTCAAAAAATTGGAAATTTTGGTCTGGGACGGATAAGCGAGAAATACGGGAATTTACATAATGGTGTAAGGCAATGTTTCTTGTAATTTTATAATTAAATTACGTTAATTTTTAGATGCATTTTTTGATCTATAAAGTGTCATTTTCAAATTGTGTGTGAACTACATTTCTCTACACTACTTTTCTGTCCGCATCTTCCAGAATTAAATCTTACAACACCTTACAATGTGTTACGGTATTCATTCCCGCACAGTACGACAATTCTTTGAGATTGTTGCAGGTTGAACACAAAGCAGCATATCACCATTTCTCAAAAGTCGTATTGGTGGTATATATTTTCAGTTTTGTTTAATATGAGCGAATTGTAATTCAATTTATGAATATTTTCGAAAAACCTTCCTTTTAGGTAGACAGAACGAGGGACTGACGGATCGAATGACAGAGGGACTGACGGATCGAATGACGGAGGGACTGACGGATCGAATGACGGAGGGACTGACGGAGGGACTGACGGAGGGACTGA
>BOPP01000735.1:0-14899 GCA_017312745.1 Gryllus bimaculatus | reverse complement strand
TAGCCACATAGGATCAAGTAAGCTAACTTGTCTGAAATAATTACCTATTAAATAATAATAATGTAAAGCGAAAAATAAATCAAACATATTTTTTTTGCTTCGATCCGCTATGCTTTGGAAAATCGTAATATAACGACCGGGGATTTACGAAAACCAAATTACGAGATATTGTGAAACAATATCAGGGACCATGTTCTTTATATCATCTTGTACGAAATTACGTTATATTTTGTTTGAAGTTCATATATTCGTAGCACTTTAACTTTCAATTAAAAAATAACAAAAATTTGAGTACGTTTCGACTCAATTTAAGAGATAATGTAAAACATCTTAATTTCTCATGAAAAGTGTCTTACGAGCAGATAAAGAGGGACGAAAAGGAGCTCTCGAATTTTCGAAGGGGCGCAATGCAACGCAGCAACATGGAAAAACAGTATAAGCAGGGGTGAATTCTCCCAATACAAATTTAACAAGAAAGATGAAAGACTCTAAAACTCATTGTTATGAAAAATTAGACGTCCAAATTTTAAGAAATGTAGTTCGCTTCAAAGCCCGTTTGCAATTGAATGCAATTGTCAGACTCTCAAAGGGGGCTAGTGGCTTAGAAGCAGAGCTAGTGGCTTTGAAGCTGAGCTAATAGATAAAACTAATCTGATAGCTAAGCTAATAGATAAGAAGTTAAGCTAAGCTGATAGATAAAACAAGGTGTTCCGCCTGGGGTTCCATAATGTGTTTAAGCATGAGATGCATTTCGTAGCTGAAGACTGACATCTAAAGACCTATCCCAGTCCGTCTCTCTGGCTCTCTTTATCTCTCTGTCTGTCAGTCTCTCTCCCTTCCTCCCTCTCCCTCCCCCCTGTTTCTCTGTCGATTCCTTCGAATAATTATAATACGTGGATTAAATATCAGTACAAAGCTATACCTACTCAAAATGTACCATATTTCTAAACTAAACGATTAAAAATAAAAGACCAGATGTAATCAAATTTGAATATCTCAACGTAAAAAAAACGAAAAATTATTAATACTGGGTAGAACTAGAGGCAAATACATAAAGACGCCAAAAATGTAAACTCAACATTGATAAATATGCAGTTAATTAACATGTACATGGTGAAAGACAGACACTCTCCCGATTTTTTTGTTTAAAAACCGGTTGAGTGAACCAAATCACGATGAAAAATATCAGATTTATCAGATACGACTGAAGTGTGACATGCCTTTTTGTCTGTAATAGATTAAGGGGTACTATATACGGGGACCGAATTGTGATTACTTTAATATTCATATGCATACTCACAGGTGCTAGAAAATCACATACTTCCTGGCACTATATAATGTTTATCAATGAATATTATTGTCACAATTTCTGTCTTTCTCAATTTCAAGTATCACTTTTATTTCGAAAATAAAGTGAAATGTTGAATAAATATTTTTTTGATTTCAAATTTTTAAATGAAATGTATTTCTGGGTCATCGGAATTCAGTGTGTAATATAGATCTATGTATATATCCAGGGTGTAATCAGAAATATATTCGATGCGTATTTTAGCCTCAGTATTCTACGCAAATATAAAGCGAGAAAGTAAGATAATTAAAAGTTCATAAATAATACGAGCGGCGGCGGTGGCAGCGGCTTAGCTACAGCGCGTTGTTACCAGCGCTGCTTTAAAACAACAATAACCGGTTGACGCGTACATTTGACAACACTGATAGCTTGTCAAACAAATGCAAATATATACAAAAGTCATTACATTTTTTGTCCTATTTTTTTTTAATTTTCTCAAAAATCGACAGTTTAAAAATTTGAGAAAATACCATTGTAATCTCCGAAAAGTTCTACATGAGTGTAGTAAGTTACAAAGTGGATCACCGAGATGCCGCGTGTTAGCGTCCCCCCTCAAACACGTGCCAATCAGCAGAAGACGATTACCATTAGTATACTTCCACACAGCAATAAACAGAAGTATCCCTTCACATCTTACTACGTGCCAGACCATCACATCCGATTAAATTCAAATTAAAAAGTGTCAAACTGATTCAATTTAGGAATTAAACGAACGGAATATGTATACGAATAAGAGTATGTGATGCAATTAATTAAATTGATACTTCTTTTACTTCATTTTAGAGAATGGGGTTAATTGACCTTTTCATAAAGAAATGAAACTGTGTATTTTCTTTGTGCCTTCGTCTATTTTGTTTTATCATTGTTGCAATAGACCTCTTTCTAAATATTCAGTGTTGCTAAAAATATAAAGGTCTTCACATTATCATCAACCTACCTAAATAACTTTTCTGGGTTAATTAATAGGTTCCTGTCAGAAGCTTCAGAATATTACAGCTACCCCCCCTTCGCGCTACGTCGCAAGGTCCCTTACCATAAACGTTGCAAAGCGAAGAAATTCTATTCAGCATCCACATTTAAGACATGCTTTTGGAAGCATAAATTTGCATTATTTTGTAATACTAGACACTGACCTACATCGAAACATGTCTGTTTAACTAGTGATGCGACATTCAGAAAAAGCATCGATATTCAAAGTTAATGTTGATGTTGAACATGCGTCGACGAAAATGACCGACATGGTGATGTTTTAAACGAACATGATTTTTCAACATCGATGGTTTTTAGACTCGATTAAGTATCCTCTGAGATTAAAGTGCAATAAAATTTAATTGAACAATATTAGAGTTTTATGGATTTGCCGATAGATGAGGTGTCTGATAAGAAGGTGTCGATCCCACGCCCACAGCGGACTTGTTGGCCGATCTCTATGAGCAAAATGAATATGAATATGATATATTCAATGGTATAGAGGTTATCTCCGGCTAGAGAGTTTGGTCGTTGTAGGTTGTGCAATCAGAATTCCTTTAGTTCCTGCACACGAATAACAGTGTTCTCGTACTATCAGTTGTTTCATAGTTTACCTTTTGCAGTATTGTGATCATGGGCATTTTCATTCAAAAGCAAAACATCAGAAAAGAAAAACACATCAATCACACAACATCGCTGTTAATACATCGGATGTCTTCTCCAAAAAACATCGTATGTGGTGAAATACCACTGCATTGCATTCGCAATCCCTTACTGTCGAACACTCGCTCATATAACTTTCTTGAGCCAATGTTATACCTTCTGCTGCTATACCTTTGAATTGTAAATTGAATTCCTGTTGGTGATTCTGCGTATCACTGTCAGGATTGCTTCTAGATTTAAATTATTATGTCTTTCTCTGAAGTAATACAATAGAATGCTGGGTATGTCAGCACTATACTTCAACTAGCATTACTGTACTTCCCACTTGAAGTAAAAAATAAAATAATCTTTCAGAACAAATCCACACATGGTCCTTCCGAAAATATCTTCTAGCATCATTTCTTTTTTTTGTATTTCTTGTTTTCTATGAAGGAACGAACGATGACGGTGAAACGCGATGAAATGAAAATCAAGCCGTAAGGAACACAAGACCGGAACCTTTTCGCTCAGTCTTCTTTTATTCTCTCGTATCACGGTGATCGTTTGGTGACACGTACCAACATTCTGTTACCAACCGTAACCGCTATTCATCACTATTTGGCCCAACATATTTAACGGCATTAATTATACGAATCGGACGATTCTCCCTTTGTTGAAACAACTCACTTGTACTCTGCCAGGAGTCATTCATTTTGAAATCTAGTTTTCCAATAGAATCAGGTAACTTTTTCGTCAAACAGTCCATTGTTCAACTCATCCCATCAGGAATTGCTGGATTGTAATTAACTCGCTTAATTTTTATGCTCATACTTTTTTCAATTAACGGTTTTCGTATTGGAGAAAACGCAAAGTGCACCATATATAGTATTGAATTATTATTGAGTGGAGATCTACCTCTGTGGTTTATTCTAACCTTCACAGAGCCAACCGCCTACGTTCCAGCTACACCACAGCCAGGCTTCGCTCCGTGCTTTCCAGGGCAGAACCCCTACAATGTTGTTATTTAAATATAATCAACTTAATAGTACGCATCTCGTCAGAAGACTTACTTTTAAGACCGTTTGTTGTGTGCGTATCTCGCGATTCATAGCATGGCATACTCCATGTGTCGCACGCTGCTTATTAATGTTTGGACGCCCTTCACGGCATGCGTCGCTGCCGATTCAACGCACCCAGTACGAGTCCAGGGCGGACGCGGGCTGCCTACATGCACTTGTTGTGAACAAACTATTCTTATAAATTGTTATTTAACTGCAGTTGTCTCATCTTTGAACAAGCTCTTCAGATCAATCGTAAAATTAAGTAGAAACACAAAAAAGGGCGGTACAGTGAACTTTATTGGTATACAATCAAGACAAATACTACTATTCTTATTATCACAAATTCAAAAATATACTTACTTTTGCTCAGCATTGGGGCAGATCCACTGCTCTGTTTGGAGCAGTAAAGTAAAGAAATAGTTATGTCTCAACGACATTATTCTACATTTTTATATGGGAAATATCTCACCTTAACTCACTTCTATCTAAATTATGTTCTTCTTAAAAGATTCGTACCTACCCTGCTGTACTTTGCCGTAATATTCGACATAAATTAAAAATATTAGCTACTAACCACCATCTGCTTTCTTCGGTCATTGTTTAGCAGCAACGAAGCTGTACTTTATCTCAATACGAATATTATCCGATGTAAATTCCCGGCCTTTAGTATTATTGTTCATGTAGTGCACTGCACCGCTGCGGGTCGTTGGGATCCAAACAACATCTCGTTCAAAGCACTGCAATTGCCCATGGTAGCTGTCGGTTCATTGTTTCATCGTATCATCGTGTGCTGTGGTAGCATCGAGATATTCCGCCGAATGGACCAAATATCGATATTAGATGTCCAGACTTAATAGATCTCATCTTCTGCTAAATAATTAAGTGGACCGTTTTCTTCGATTTGGCTTTGAGCCTGATAAATGGTAATGTCGGTTACGGCCCTATAATTGATGCTCTGTTTAGGAAGTTTTTATTTCCAACCACTCTACTCTGCACGCAGTGTCTCCTGTTTGCATTTAGCATTCCTATTTGATTGCGTTCTTCTTTTTTAAAACAACCCCTTCCATATCATTTCTAAAGTCAAAGTGCACTTCGTGCACGTTTTCGTGATCTTCTCTTCTTAGCTGACTTCATTTACAAACATCTCCGGTTGTATATCGCTGAACTAGTTCCTTCGTTTCACATCTATGAAAGATTTTCGGCAATTGTTCTCAGTTTTATAGGCCAAAGATGACCACGTCATCGTTATTCATCAGCATCGAGATGAATTCACAAGTTCTACCCGCGGCTAGGGTAGAAGATTCCCATACAACTATCAGAAAAGGTTCACAGATATTACTATTAACTCCCTATCCGTACTGTTACACACTCTTTTTTACACTATTTATGAAGTAGAAAAATAATATATACAACAACATACTAAAGTAAAGCCTCGTAATGGCCTCTCTTTGTGCGACCGGACTTAATAGGATGAATTGCGGTAAACTAGACTTTCATCACTGACTTAGCTTTTAAAAATGAAATGCGCGGGTGACATCCAACAATGCACTTTTAACCCCGCAATTATCTCTACCTATACTATTCAAATGTTTTAAAAAAACTTTCAACTCTGCAGGTTGACCCTGTAGCTTCACCCATCGAACTGAATTTGTTTAACCAAAAGATTCTCACCATTCGTAAATACAGAGTATACCTGATCAACAATTGTTTTCTTGAATGTAATATCTTTTGCAAAATTTCACAAATTCAGAAACTGAGGTCTGTCTAAGTATACGAGGAATACGTATATTTTTTACATATTTTCCTATTCTTCATCCCATCATTTTACCATTATCTATAACTTTAATATACATACCACGAAGTGTTCGCTTCTTGAGAAAATGCGTTTTAAAAGGCGCATATCTCTTTCTCGCTTCGCGAAAAAGACTGAAAATATTAAAAATGTAATTTCGTATTATCGAACTCTATCTTATTCCTTACCCAGAGCCCTCCACATAACCGTTTTTTTCCTTCGAATATTCGTAGCTTTTTCCTCACCTTCTTCTCCTCTCAACTTTCCTCCTGTACTACTGTAATCGTTCAATCGAGTGCTACGTATTCATTTCCCTCGCCATTCAACCTCAAATCGCGGCATATTCTCGCACGCTTTGTCTTTCTCTGTATGTTCTTATATAAATACATCGCACCGACACCGTTTGACCGACTCTCTTCATGGAAAGTTTGGCAGCTCATTTACTTTACATTCTTTTCCAGTAGCCCCATTCGTCTTTTTATGCTTGTTAAATGTGTTGTTTAGGCTTCTCTTACGGTAGGCATCGCCAAGTTAGATAACGATTAAATTTGAATTCATTTTCCGATTCGCACTGAGTACCGCTGGCCTTTACTGTGCAGCGGCGTTGTATTTGTCAACCCCCGAATAGGTCATCTGATGCTGGGCGAGTCAATGCTAGAGGACAGAGAGAAGACACGGAGACAGACAAACTCGCGATAGAAAGAGAGCGGGTATATCAGGCTCGAGACGACGGGAAGACATCAGAGAAACGGGTAAGGAATCACCAGAGAGATCGGGATAGACACCAGACAGCGACGGGATAGTCCAACTACACGGAAGACCGGAAAACTCGACTCAGAGATGACGGCCATAGAACACAGAGAGGCGGGACAACACAAGAGAGACGGGAGACACAGTAGAGACGGGTATGAACAGGTAGGAGCGTGGAACCGACACAGGTTAGGGACGGGTATAGACACACATTTGGTTAACCGATGGCGAAGACACAGGTAGCTCGGGAAGACTTCAGGTAATCCGGAAGACACAGGTAGGATCGGATAGACACAGGTAGTAAGGGAAAGACACAGGTAGACCGGGAAGTTCCAAAGGTAGACGGGAAGACACAGGTAGACCTCCAGCGGTATAGACACAGAGACCTAGAACCCGTTGAAAGACAGCAGAGAGAATTCGTGTGAATGACGGACCGAGATCATCGGGCAAGACACAGGTTCGACGGAGCAACACAGGTAAAGACATCGAAAGACCCAGGGTATGACGGGAAGCCACACAGGTAACGGGAAAGACACTAGGCTGACCCCGGAAGGCACAGGTACAGGTGAAGACACAGGTGTGACCGTGAAGTACAGAGGTAGACTGAACAATCGCGTCAGATGGGGAAGCACACATGGTCGGATAGAAGACACGGAGCACGAAAAGACCAGAGCAGACGGAAGACCAGAGACGACGGGAAGACACAGAGAGACGGAAGACACAGAGAAGACGGGAAGACACAGGCGACGGCGAAGACCAGAGGAGACGGGAAGACACAGAGAGAGGCGAAGACACAGAGAGACGGGAAGACACTACCCCCACAGAGAGACGGGAAGACACGAGAGAACGGGAAGACACAAGAGAGACGGGAGACCACAAGAGATCGAGATGACACAGGTAGACGGAAGACACCGAGAGACGGGAAAGACACAGAGAGACGGGAAGACACAGATACGGAAAAGACATAGGTAGACGGGAAGACATCAGGGAACGGGAAAACCAGGTAGACGGAAGACACAGGTAGACGGAAGACACAGGTAGACGGGAAAGTCAGCAGGTGGACGCGAAGACAACAGACGAAGACGGGAAGACACAGGAGAACGGGAAGACACAGAGAGACGGGAAGACACAGAGAGACGGAAGACACAGAGAGACGGAAGACACAGAGAGACTGGAAAGACACAGAGAGACGGGAAGACACAGAGACGGGAAGACACAGAGAGACGGGAGACACAGAGAGAGGGAAGACACAGATAGACGGGTAGAACACAGAGCGACGGGAAGACCAAGTAGCGAACGGAAGCACACAGAGAGACGGAAAGAACGAGAGAGACGGGAGACACAAAGATACGGGAAGACACAGAGCAGACGGGAAGACACGAGAACGGGAAAGACAAAGAGAGACGGGAAGAACGAAGAGACGGGAAGACGCCAGAAATACGGAAGACACAAATGTAGAACGGGAAGAACCCAGGTAGACGGGAAGACACAGGTAGATCGGAAGACACAGGTATGCGGGAAGAACACATGGAACGGGAAGTCCAGTAGACGGGAAAAGTCACACGGTGGACGTGAAGACAGAGGTAGTACGTGAGACACAGTAGATGGGGAAGACACAGGTAAGATGGGAAAACAAACAGGTAGATGGGAAGACACGAGAACGGGAAGACAGAGAGACTGGGAAGAACACAGAGATACGAGATGACACAGGTTAGACGGGAAGACACGAGACGACGGAAAGACACGCAGAGAGACGGGAAACATCAAAATACGGCAAAAGACATCACGGAAGAAGGAAAGACACAGGTAGACGGGCTAAACAAGGTAGACGGAAGACACAGGTAGCACGGAAGTCACCAGGTAGCAGCGGGAAGACACAGTAGACGGGAAGACACAAAGAGACTGGAAGACACAGAGAGACGGGAAGACAACAGAGAAGATACGGGAAGACACAGAGAGACAGGAAGACAAGAGCGAGAACGGGAAGAGCACAGAGAGACGGCGAAAGACACAGAGCGACCGGAAGACGCAGAGAGAACGGGAAGACGCAGAAGTTAGACGGGAAGACGCAGAGAGCCGGAAGACACCAGAGAGCGGGAAGTACACAGAGAGCGGGAAAGACGCAGGTAGACGGGAAGAAACAGGTAGACCGGGAAGACACAGGTACCAGAAGACAGCAGGTCCACGTGAAGAACAGGTAGACGGAGACACAGGTAGACGGGAGACACGGAGAACGGAAGACCAGAGAGAGGGAAGACACAGAGGTGGGAAGGCACAGAGAGACGGGAAGACCAAAGATACGGGAAGACACAGGTAGACGGGAAGACACAGGTAGAGGGGAAGACACAGGTGAGGGGAAGAACACAGTAGAACGGGAAAACACAGGTAGTAGGAAAAACACAGGTAGATAGGAAGACACAGAGATGGGAACACACAGAGAGACGGAAAAGACACTGAGATACCGGGAGACAACAAGTACGGAAAACATAGGTAGACGGGAAGACAGAGGTAGACGGGGAAAGACACAGGTAGAGCGGGAAGACACGTAGACCGGAAGACACAGGTAGACGGAAGACAGAGGTAGACGGGAAGACAAGGTAGAACGGGAGACCACGGTAGACGTTGGAAGACACAGGGTAGACGGAGACACAGGTAGAACGGAAGACAGAGGTAGACGGGAAGATACGCGGTAGAACGGAGAACAGGTAGACGGGAAAGACACAAGGTAGAACGGGAAAGACACAGGTAGACACGGGAAGACACAGGTAGACGGCACAGACACAGGTAGTACGGAAGAACAGGTAGACGGGAAGACACGGTAGCCGGGAAGACACAGGTAGACGGGAAGACACAGGTAGAGTGGGAAGACACGAGAGACGGGACAGACACAGAGACTGGAAAGAAACAAAGAGGAGGGAAGACAGGAGACGGAAAGACACAGACGAACGGGAAGACAAGAAGACGGGAAGAACACAGAGTAGACGGAAGACACGGTGGGACGTGAGACAGAGGTAGATCGTCGTTTAGGCCAGGTAGATGGGAACGACACAGACGGGAAGACACAGGTAGACCGGGAAGACCAACAGGTAGACTGGAAGACACAGGTAGACGGGAAAGAACCAGGAGACGAAACACAGAGCAGACGGGAAGCACAGGTAGGGGAAGACAGCATTAGCCGGGAAGACACGGTTAGACGGAAGAACACAGGTACGAACCCGGGGAAGACAACAGTAGACGGGAAGACACGTTAGACGGAAGACACAGGTAGACGGGAGACACAGTAGACGTGAAGACCCGGTGGACGTGAAGACAGAGGTAGACGTGAAGACACAGGTAGACGGGAAGACAAAACAGGTAGATGGGAAGACACAGGTAGAGCGAAGACCAGGTAGACGGGAAGACACAGTAGAACGGGAAACAGAGAAGACGGGAAGCACAGTAGACGAGAAGACACAGGTAACGGGAAAACAGAGAGATGGAAGAACACAGGTAGACGGAAGTACACGGTAGATCGGCGAAGACACAGGTAGACGTGAAGACTACAGGGTGAGTGAAGACAGAGTAGACGTGAAGACACAGTAGATGGGAAGGAACAGGAGACGGGAAGACAGCAGGTAGCCGTGAAAGACACAGGTAGACCTGGGACAAGAGAGACGGGAAAGACACAGTAGACGGGAAGGCACAAGTAGACCGGGAAGACACAGGTAGAACGGGAAACACAAGTAGACAGGAAGACACAGGTAGACGGGAAGACACAGAGAGGAACGGCAAACATGGTAGACGGGAAGACACAGGTAAGACGGGAAGACACAGGTAGAACCGGAAGACACAGGTAACGGGAAGACACAGGTAGACGTGAAGACACAGGTTAGACCGGAAAGACACGGTAGACGTGAAGACACGGTAGACGTGAAAGAAAACCAAAAAAAAAAAAACAAGGTGGACGTGAAGACAGAGGTAGACGTGAAGACACAGGTAGATGGGAAAGAGCACAGGTAGAATGGGAAGACACAGGTAGATGGGAAGACACAGGTAGCACCCGGGAAGGCACGGGTAGACGGGAAGACAAAGTAGACGGAAGACACAGGTGGAACGTGAAGACACAGGTGGACGTGAGACAGAGTGTATACGTGAAGTACACAGGTAAGTGGAAGGAACAGGTAGACGGAAGACAGAGAGACCGGGAAGACACAGGTAGAGCGGGCGACACAGGTAGACGGGAAGACACACAGGTAGACGGCAGACACAGGTAGACGGGAAGACACAGGGTTAGACTGAAGACACAGGTAGACCGTGAGACACATGGTGGATCGTGAAAAGACAGAGGTAGACGTGAAGACACAGTAGACTGGAGGAACAGGTAAGAACGGGAAGACACAGGTGAACCGTGAAGCCACAGGTGGAAGTGAAGACAGGAGGTAGACGTGGAAGACCAGGAGACGGGAAGACCAGGTAGACGGGAAGACACAGGTAGACCGGGAAGACACAGATGGACGTAAAGACAGAGGTAGACGTGAAGGCAACAGGTAGTATGGGAGACACAGGTAGGACGGAAGAACACAGGTAGACGGGAAGACACAGGTAGACTGGAGGCAACATGGGTAGAGGGAAGGACACAGGTAGACGGAACAACAGAGAGACGGAAACACAGGGTAGACGGGGAAGACACAGGTAGACGGAAAGACACAGGTAGACGGGAAGACAACAGTAGACGTGAGAGACATAGTGGACCGGAAGACAGAGGTAGATGTGAAGACACAGGTAGATGGGAAGAACACAGGTAGATGAAGACAACAGGTAGACGGGAAAGACACAGGTCGACGGGAAGACAGCAGGTAAGACGTGAAGACACGGTAGACGTGAAGACACAGGTGACGTGAAGACACGGTGGACGTGAAGACAGAGGTACGACGTGAAAGACACAGGTAGATGGGAAGGAACAGGTAGACGGAAAGACAGAGAGACGGGAAGACCACAGGTAGACGGGAAGACACAGGTAGCGGGGAAGAAGCACAGGTAGACGGGAAGACACAGGTAGACGGGGAAGACACCGGTAGACGTGAAGACACAGGTACGACGTGAAGACACAGTGGACCGGTGAAGACAGAGTAACGTGAAGACACAGGTAGATGGGAAGGAACAGGTAGACGGGAAGACACACAGGTGAAACGTGACGACCCGGTAGACTGGAATCAGAGAGACGGGAAGACACAGGGTAGATCGGAAGCACAAGTAGACGGGAAGACAACACGTAGACGGGAAGACACAAGTAGACGGAAGACCAGGTAGAACGGAAGACACAGGGAGACTGGCAAGACACAGGGAGACGGGCCAAGACACAGGTAAGACGGGAAGACCAGGTAGACGGGAAGATACTGAGAGACGGCAAGACACAGAGAGACGGAATGAACCATAGGAGAGACGGCAAGAACACCAGAGAGACGGCAAGGACACAGAGAGCGGCAAGACACAGAGAGACGCCCGACACAGAGAGACGCCAAACACAGAGAGACTGCAAGACACAGAGAAGACGTGGCAAGACACAGAGAGACGGCAAGAACAGAGAGACGGCAAGACACAGAGAGACGGCAAGACTCAGAGAGACGGCAAGACCAGAGAGAAAGCGCGCACACACAGGTAGACAGAAGACACAGGTAGACGTCGAAGACACAGGAGACGGCAAGACACAGAGAGAGGAAGACACAGGTAGACGGAAGACAGCAGGTAGACGGGAAGACACAGGTAGACGGGAAGACACAGGTAGACGGGAAGACACAGGTCAGATGGGAAGACACGAGATTGGAAGGAAAACAAAGAGACGGAAGACAGAGAGACGGAAAGACAACAGAGGAGACGGGAAGACAGTTAGACGGAAGCACAGGTAGACGGGAAGACACAGGTGGACGTAAAGAAGAGGTAGACGTGAAGGCACAGGTAGCTGGAAAGACACAGGTAGAACGGAAGACACAGGTAGACGGGGAAGACACAGGTAGAAATCGGAAAAACAGAGAGACGGAAGACACAAGCGTAGAACGGGAAGACACATATAGACAGGAAGACATCAGGTGACGGGAGACCAGGTGACGGGAAGCACACATGAGGACGGGAAGACACAGGTACGACGGGTAAGACACGTCGACGGAGACACAGAGGGACGGCAATGACACAGAGAAGACGGCAAGACACAGAGAGACGGCAAGACACAGAGAGACGGCCAAGACACAGAGAGACGCAAAACACAAGAGACGGCAAGACACAGAGAGACGGCAAGACAAGAGAGACGGCAAGACACAGAAGACGGCAAGACAACAGAAGATCGGCAGACACAGATGAGACGGCAAGACCACGAGAAGACGGCAGACACAGAGAGAGCAAGACACATGAGAGACGGCAAGACACCAGAGAGACGGCAAGAACACAGAGGAGACGGCAAGACACAGAAGACGGCAAGAACAGAGAGACGGCAAGACACAGAGAGACGGCAAGACACAGAGAGACGGCAAAGACACCGAGAGCGGGAAGCACCACAGAGAGACGGGAAGAACAGAGAGACGGGAAGACAAGGTTGAGAACGGGAAGACACATGATAGACGCGGGAAGACAAGGTAGACGGGAAGACACAGGTAGACGGAAGCACAAGGTAGCCGGGACAGACCGGTAGACGGGAAGACACCACGGTATACGGGAAGACACGGTAGACGGGAAGACACAGGTAGGACGGAAGACACAGGTAACGGGCAGAACACGGTAAGACGGGAAGAACAAGGTAGACGGTGAAAGACTCAGGTGGACGTGAAGACAGAGGTAGACGTGAAGACAGAGGTGAACGTGAAGACACAGGTAGATGGGAAGCACAACAGGTAGATGGGAAGACAAGAGAGACGGGAAGACACAGAGAGACGGGAAGACCACAGGTAGATAGGAAGACACACAGGGAAGACACAGGCTTGACGGGAAGACACAGGTAACCCGGGAAGACACAGGTAGAACGGGAAGACACAGAGTGACGGAAACAGAGAGACGGAAGACCAGGTAGACGGGAAGGCACCAAGTAGACGGAAGACACAGGTAGATGGGGAAGGAACAGTTAGACGGGAAGACACAGGGTTAGACGTGAAGACACAGTAGACTGAAACAGAGGACGGAAGACACAGGTAGACGGAGGCACAAGTAGACGGAAGACACAGGTAGACGGGACAGACCCAAGTAGACGGCGAAGACACAGGTAGAACGGGAAGACACAGAGAGACGGCAAGACAACGCAGAGAGACGGCAGAAGACACAGAGAGACCGGCCAGTCACAGAGAGACGGCAAGACACAGAGAGACGGGCAACACACAGAGAGGACGGCAAGACACAGAGAGACGGCAAGACACAGAGAGAACGGCAGACACAGAGAAGACGGCAAGAACACAGAGAGACGCAAGACACAGAGAGAGCGGCCAAGACACAGAGAGACGGCAAGACACAGAGGACGGCAAGACACAGAGGAGACGGGAAGAACACAGGTACGACGGAAGAACAGGGAGACGGGGCAAGACAACAGGTAGAGGGGAAGACACAGGTAGACGGGAAGACACAGGGAGACGGCAAGACAAGAGAGAGGGAAAGAACACAGGTACGACGGGAAGACACAGGAGACGGGATCAGACAGTAGCCAGTAGACTGCGGGAAGCACACAGGTAGACGGGAAGACACAGGTAGAGTGAAGACACAGGTGGACGTGGAAGACAGAGGTAGACGTGAAGGCACAGGTAGAATGGGCAAGACACCGGTAGACTGGAAGACACAGGTAGACGGGGAAGACAACAGTAGACGGAAAAACAGAGAGACGGGAAGCCACAGTAGGTACGGGAAACCACATATAGACAGGAAGACACAGGTAGAACGGGGGAAGACAGCAGGGTAGAATACGGAAGAACACAGGTCAGACGGGAAGACACAGGTAAGACGGGAAGACCCAGGTAGACGTGAAGGACAACAGGTAGACGTGCAGAACACAGGTGGACCCGTGAAGACAGAGGTAGACGTGAAGACACAGGTAGATGGAAGAACAGGTAGACGGGAAAGACACAGGTAGACGTGAAGACACAGGTAGCTGAAACAGAGACGGGAAGACAAGGTAGACAGGAAGGCACAAGTAGACGGGAGACACAGGTTTAGAACGGGAAGACACAAGTAGCGGGAAGACACAGGTAGACGGGAGACACAGGTGGAGCGTAAAGACAGAGGAAGATTCCGTGAAGGCCACAGGTAGATGGCGAGACAACAGGTAGAACTGGAAACACAGGTAGACGGGAAGAAACAGGTAGGACGGAAAAAACAGAGGACGGGGAA
>BOPP01000734.1:0-14912 GCA_017312745.1 Gryllus bimaculatus | reverse complement strand
CTGTCCGCCGTAGTCCTTGGTCTCTGCGTCGAACTGGGTGCAGGCCGATCCCTCACGGAGTGCATCACGCACACTTGCCCACGGCTCAGGAGGTTCGGCATCCTGAAGCGGGGATAAATGAACAACTTACTATTATTATTACCGTCTTCTTTCATTATAAGATGCTACGGAGTCGCACTGCTAGAACATGCGAGAAGAGAGATGATAAAAAAGGCGATTAAATATGGAAGAAATCAGAAGGGATGTTCAACAGAAAAGATTGTTACGGTACGGCCATTTAGAAAGGATGAATGTAGAAGAGGGGGGGAGGGGAAAAGGAAGGACGTTGTAATAGAGACAATGCTAAGAAGGTAAATGTGACATGGCATGTGGAAATGTGGAAAAGACACTATGCATGACAAAAGAAAATAGTGTCCTGGTTGCGATAAACGGCCAAATAGTGCTGTAAACATCGTGTATTTATATATTATAAAAAGTTCGCCTCCCGCTTGATGCTTAAATTTAAGATGAGAAACCATGTTCTGTGAAATATAAGATTTTTTTATCTTCATCCTAAAGGGCGCACCGATCACTCAAACATACTTTTTTTTGTACTATTTTGACATTTGGTTTTGGTAGACACAATTATGCATTTTTTTATACAAAGAGTATCAGAAATGAATATAGTTTTAATATTATTACCCACAGCAAAATAAATTTGTAATAACAAAATATAAAAACCAACTTGTGATAAATTGCAAGACATATTTTAAAAAAGTGGTTCCATTGTTTTTCAGCTTCCAAAAAGAGGTAACTAATAAAACCAACCAATGTTCATCAGGGTTCTCCCCGTAAAGCTAGGTTAATTAAAACACCTTCGAAAAATGCAGACGAAAACAAGGAAGCCCTCTTCCGACAGTTCGTAATGCGGTCCTTCTCTCTAAGTAAAGGGAGGCAACGGCGTAAAACCGAAAGAACCGTCCACCTGGAAGGTCCAGACGTATTCCTCGGATATGTTTACATTTAAGCCGTAATCGGCAATTTTCAATGTAAATGCTCAGTATGGATTAGCACGACATTAACCTGTTGCGTTTAGGAATGTAACAAGTCACGAACATTAATTTTTAAAAAAAATAGAATGTATGGGGAGGTCACACTAATAAATGTAACAGAAACGGAAATCAATTATAAAACATTTTTATCTTTATGCTTGGCTAAATCCTAACAACGAAATTATCACACATATTCTGAAATTTGTCTGGATTCGAAAGTAAGAGCAACATAACTTTTATTAGAATACATCGTTAGATGAACAAAAGTGATTCTGTTTGTATAAACGTGTATCCAATTGCCCAATTTGCTGTTGAAATGAACGTATTTAGGTGGTAAGGAGAATGAAACGTATTTAGGTTGGTCGGAAGATTGGAACAGAGGGAAACATAAGATCCTAACAAAAACTAAGGGAACCTAAATCTAACAACGGAACTAAATCTAAACTACGAGGGAACTAATCTAACAACGAAATATCACATATTCTGAAATTTTTCTGGATTCGAAAGTAAGAGCAGCATAACTTTTATTAGATACATCGTTAGAATGAACAAAATGGCATTGCTTTGTTGTATAAACGTGGTATCGCAATTGCCCAATTGCTTGAAGAACGTATTTGTGTAAGGAATATTGGTTAAGGGAGAATGACGTATTTAGGTTGTAAGGAGAAGATTTGGTAAGAAAGAAACGATTAGATCTAAGAAACTGGAACTATAAATGTAAGGCAAGAACGTATTTAGGGGTAAGCTAAATCTAACAACGAAATATTCACATATTCGAATTTGTCTGATTCGAAAGTAAAGAGCAACATAACTTTATTAAGATACATCGTTAGTATGAACAAAAGTGATTGCTGGTTGTATAAACGTGTAATCCAATTGCCATTAGGCTTGGTGAATGAACGTATTTAGGTTGTAAGGAGAATGAACGTATTTAGGTTGGTAAGGAGAATGAACGTATTTAGGTTGGTACGGAAATTGGAAGAGAGGAACATAGATAAACGTTTGAAAATATATATGAAAATATCAGTGCGGAGAATCAAAACAACGAAATACTAAAAGGCCGTTTGCTTCCATAACAAATGTGCACTTGTGTGCATATTCGAGTATTGCAGAAGTGCTTACCTTGAAGCGCAAGCGGCCCCACAGGCGGACGCGCGTAGGGCACGCCTGAAGCTGAAGTAGAAGCCCCCCGCCTGGAGTCCACGCCGCCTGCCCCGCAGGAAGCCTTGCTCCACCCTCACCACGGGGTACTTCTCCGCCTCACTCGTCGTCGGCCCCACCTGCAACGAGGGCGGAGGTTTGACCATTGTGATAAACGAGCAAACGAATTGATATGAACGATTTATTATTCGATAGTAAGACCCAAACAATGTCGTTAAAGAATTGTGGGAAAAAAATGGGATGTGCCGTAGAACATTGTTCACACATTTTCTTAAAATGATTTCTTGTAAACATTTTTATAGACTGAGTTTTTTGAAAATTTGTTTGCAGAAGGAAAGTGTATAGAGCGCTTCTGAGATACTTAAACGCAGAAAGAATATAAGCAATCGTTAACGATGATTTTTAAACAATATTGTATTCACATTTGTAATGAAATTATAATAATAATAATAATAATAATAATAATAATAAAATTAATAATAATAATAATAATATAATAACACAACTTAGTCAGGAACTTTTTAATTTTCTCTTAAATCTGGTAATATTAAAAATCATGTAGACAGCAAGGGACGTAGAAATTCATTGTTTAAATCTACCTTCCCATATCTTGAACGAACTTTTATAATAACTGCCAAGGAATTAGTACTGTTTTCTCCGGTTACGCTACAAAATGGGCTTTCAATTTCGTTAAATGTAATTACTAATGCTTTATTTGTAGTTAACGGTTAAGGTTGCTTATACTTAGGTTATTTAAGGCAATTTTGAATAATTGTTTGATTTTCCTGTGACATTGCTCTCCACTAAATGCGTGTACTCGTAAATCCGGATTATATTTCTGAATGTACAAACTGTTGGAATTACGGAACTGTATGATTGTATCTTATGTAATATCGCATATTATTGTGCAATGAAAATATTAGTTTAATTTGTCATAGTACAACTTGTTATCTGTCGAGATTTTACGTCCTTATAAGAGCTTTTGAATGTACCAGATATTGAAGCTTTGACACAAAATGTCAGTGTTTTATATTTGTGTAAGTATTCAGTATATATAAATAACAGTCCCATTCTTTTTTAAAGAAGCAAAACAAGAAGAAAATGAGAAAAAACGTTCTGTGTAAAGAGAGCTATTCGTAATTTTTTTCAGATAGCTGATGTTTGTTTTAATATTTTAAAACATGTTTGAAATTTGTTTGTTTTTGGTGGGTTTAACAACCCGTCGTCAAAGAGAGATGAACTATTAAAAAATGAAATGTAATAATCCTGGCTTTATTTATTTAATAAACTATAGCTTAATGCTTCGATCACGCGTTACATTTTTGTTACAACTTTTAGATAATAGGAGTGCACGGTGTATTAATCAGACAATTTCAAGAACGAAATTGGCGTCAACGAATTACAAAATGCGCCAAATATTGAAAATATCTGAAAGCATATTAAAATCAATGAGGTTATGTTATAGTACATACGCGTTATTGACTATAACACAGCAATCTATACATACCGCTTTCTAATGTAAATGCGACGGGCTTATAACTGGCCTATAGGGGAGGGGGAAAAAATCGGATAGAAAAGGCGATGAACGTTTGAGATACACCGCCCTGATTGGTGCATTTGATATGTATAGTTAAAACACTATTTGTCTGAATTTCACGGAGTGGAATAGTCTTGTTTCCTTACCTCCGTGTGCCCACCAAGAGCAGAAATAGAGTGCACATCTCGACGTATCTCTCCGAAGCCATCAGCAACGGGGCTGGGAGCATTTTCCGCGCACCGTTATGTTGCAAAATGCACACAGATGTCCGTTGAGTATTTATACAGATGGAACGAGAAAGTGTGCAGTGTTTTGACCGCGACCGCCCTCTAAAAAAATCTCGGCCCTGACAAAGCGATGGAGTGCGTGAAATTCGTGGTTGCCCGTAACTTGACAAAACACGGCAAAGTCGTTTAGCCGCCGGCAGTGCGCGACGCTGTCTCCAGCCTTATTCGCGGATGGCAGATGACACTAATTTGAAGCACGAGACTGTAGGAGATGAAAAATCGCTGAAAGACGAATAATGAGAAATACCTTTAGAACCAATTTCAGATTGAAACATTGCCTAAAATCTTTACTCAACGTTTTCATAAGATTATAGAAACGAAAGGTTTTTAAATTTCTACAGAATTTCTGCTAATGGCCGCAAGGTTGAAGATTCATTAAAATGTGAAGTGAAAACGAAAACACATTCTTGCCACGGCTCTAATAATGATATGTAGCAAATCCATCTGGCCACTGAAACACAAGGCTATTCAATATTTTCAGTTGTATTAATTACTTGACCGGAAAATGACGAAGCTTCTCTCGAGTAAACTTACCAACTAGCCCATTAAGCATTGCACCGTACTAACAATAGTAAATCTTGCATGCCGACCTGCTTGTCTGATCTCACTACGGTTGGACGCACTCAAAGACGTGATGTGTCGCCGTTCGAATCTTACCACGGTACGCATGTTTGCTTTGTGTTATGTCATGGGTGTAACTTTTACAAAACACAATGCATCCCCTAGCAAAGCGTTGGGTGCCCACTCAGTACTTCCAAAACCCGATACAAATACTATTTTTACGTTACGATACATAGGGAGGCCGAAAGAAAGACTTGTTTGCTCGAGATTTCAAATCTAAACGAGAGAAAAAAAACGTTGCTTCTCAATAACGAATGATCTTTTCTCTCCATTCTCGCATACAGTACTCTTATATCATACGTATATTTTTTTTAATAAATCCGAGTTAATATGCCAACATTATTGATATTTAGAGCCACAAAGCGCAACATTTGATTTTGACAAGTTAGATATTCAAAATCGCGAAGTAAATGTAAGAAAACACACACACACACAAACATATTTGCACTTTCCCGTATACGTTTGTATATACAGAGTAATATACGTAGTAGAGGGAAAGTTATGTAATGCTTCGGAAACTTGATTTCGAGGTGTCGGCGGAAATGCTCGTTTTGGGGTTCACTAATACCAATTTACCCCTGGGTGCTGCTCATACCATTTTTGTGAAAGAGAGCTTCAAATTTCGCATTTACTGTAACGCTTCAACTCCATTTTAAGAAAAACGGCTATAAAGTTTTCAATGAAATTGCTATTTAGGTCGAGGTTTTAGTCTTCTTTAATATTCCTAAAGTAACATTTTTGTTCTACTATTAAGAAACCGAAAAATTGACAAAAATATTTCGGGCGACGACAGGTGGCAGTTGGCAAGAGCATGGGGCAAGATCTTAAACCCAGTCCACAGTAAAGAAATTAGAAAACTTTACTACGAGAGAGTTTGTGCCGCTCTGTATCACCACTAGTTTATTGTTTTCTTTTTGTTGATAGTTTTCCATTTACCTCTACATATGTTTGAGTCATATCTCTCTGGAGTGCTAAAAGGCTCGGTACTTCGCCGATTCTTATGGGAGCTAGCGATCGGATGAAATTTCACATTGCGGCTGCTGTAGCTCTGGTCGCCGACCACTCACGAGACCTTTCGGCCGCTTTGATACATGGGGAAATGCCCGCACTTCCGGCAATTTTGGTCACAGTAATATGTGGCATTGTAAATAAACTCGTAGTAGATGTAATACTTGACAGTACTAAAAGTATATATGTTCCGTGAGTTGGGATTACAAAGAAATTGAATGTGAATATTTTAAATTAAGGCTTCAAATAGCATGAATGAAACTACCTGGTTATGAGGCAGCTGTAATTCTTTGAACATGTACAATGCTTTTACTCGATGAGTTGATTCGATATTAATGTGATGCTTTGGTTTATAAAATTCTATACACTAGCCTGCTCATTTTTTTGTCTGGTTATGTTTGTATTCGTTTTTTTATCTTTTTTCTATTTCAAAGATGCGTGCAATTCGATATTCCATATAAGCTACTTTTTTCTGCTTACAATACCCATATAATTTTGTGACATTTACAATCTTTATTAGATTGTTTAATGCTAAATTAAGAAATTATATTGTTTTGGATTTTAAGAACTAGAGATTACTTAGAGACTAGAATAGAAGAAGTTGCATAATAAATCTATATAATGTATAGTACTATTACTGATTGTAAAAAACTTTCCGAGAGAGGAGATAGATGTGCATAACATATTTTTAAGGCGTAGTCTCGTATTGGGAATGAAGGTTACACTAAACATCCCTTGCTTCTTATTCGTGTACTCGGGAGACACCAAACATTTTAACATACATGGATGGCCACTTGAAACGTTTCACACCCAGTAAAAACATATTGCCAAAAACCCATTGATTACCACAAATACCCAAAATTCTGCTCCACGTCCCATATAATAGTAGGGCTAATTGAAAAGCATTCGTTAAAGCAATGAATACACAAAATTTCAGCTTTTCTTTCTATAATGAAGACATTTTCCCACACATCGGTTGAGGCAAAATGTGAATATGATGCATTCTGAAAGAAGTACGAAAATATATTTTTTTACACAATATATGTTTTTTAAACATAATTTTCTATTAACAAAAGATTGTCGCTGGAAAATCTTGTGTTATTCACTTAATACTTTCATGTAATCTACTGTTCCTGTCACGTCTATTATCTATTATTGACCCTCTGTAAACTGAGAATATTCTGAAATTGGTAAAAACAGATGATTAATAGCCATAGGGTTCATTAAACGCAAAAAACTAGACGTGGATTTGAAAAAATATATTGTTTTAGAGTTCAGCATGGTCAATTCCTATAAAAACGTTAATCCCCAATGTTAAAAACCGTAGACCAGTGTAATTCGCAATGGCATATTTTATTAATTACCAATGGCATATCTTTTTCTTCTTATATTTCGCGTTCATCCAAAAGTATTTCTTCTATCCGTACCAATATACGGAGGAATATCGTACTATAGAGAAAGTACGTAAAGCTGCGGCAAAATAGATTTCGAGTGTTTTTTCGAAAAAAAGTGTTGTTTTTTTTCCAAAACGTCCTGTCTGATGTGTGTGAATAACACTAGCGCCTAAATCTTAATTAGGATTTTTCCAACTGAACGAAACCCCTTTCGATCTGGCCTCAGCAAAGCTCTTGCAATTTTGAAAACGTTTCATTAACTTACATTTTTGAAGCCTTGAGCACTTTAAAAAATTGTCAATAATGGTTCCAAATTTTATGCTTTAAATTTACTATAAAAATAGAGTAAAAATACACTTAAAGGCCGCTTAGATCCGATTATCCTCTTAACTTTGAATTTTTGAATATTGCAAAAGTGATTTTTTTTGGCAACTTCCTACAACTACAAATTAAAGATAGAGCTTTTTTATTCATTTGAAATTTTTTGTCCATTATTAGTTTTGTCATTAAGTCTATTTAAGTCTGTAATTTTTTCAAAACTTAATATTTTTCGCGCCAATATTTCGAAAAATGGACTGGAAAATATTTACCAGTTCGTGGTAATTATTCCATTGTAATGCTGGAATTCAATTTAGGGAGTTGGCCCACCCTTAGCTTTGATGCGACATTTTCTACTTTCGCAGTCACACTTCATTTTGAAGTTGTATTCAATTAAATTGAAAATGGAAAATAAATAGGCGGAAGCAAGTAAGCATGTTTCCAGGAAACAATTTAAGCATAGATAAAAAAAAATAATTACTATCAAGGTTTTTGTTTGTTTATATTGACATTAATTGAATTTAAACATAATAACAGGCAACAAAGCTAGTGAAACCTGCCCAATTATGTGGCGCAAAACCTTAGTAAGAACGATAAAATTGACTGCCCCCGATTTTTGCCTAAGCCTGAGAGGGTAGCCCTCTATATATTTTGAATTCATTTGTTTACCGTGTTTTTTACATATGAATTTGCGAATAAAGTTTAGGGTAGGTCAGAGGTGATATTAAATAAAAGCTTCTTTGTTGAGTGGAAAAAAATCACATCCCAAAATGGTTTGGGAAGAAATGCTATCTAACCATGTGGATAAGGTGAAAGATAATGGTTGCGGGCTGTCATAATGGCGGAAACTCTACTGCTACGTAGTGCCTTCTCTAGCAGCCTACACTTTTCAGGAAATAACTAGTGTTAATGATGAAACTCAATTAAGAGATTTACCGATTATCCTTGATAAGCCATGTCTTGTCAATACAGCATTGATCCTGAAATTTATTTCTGATTTGCCCTATTATTGCAAATTATTGAACGGCAACTCTGAAGTATACACGGAAAACTATGATTGGTTTTCCTATGCTTGTTAACTGATTCACTAAAGTTATTGTACAAGGAAAAACCACAACTTCAGCATAGTATCTGCCACTTGGGTGCCTGGACGAAGTATTCAGAATACAGACATAAGATTGGTGACAAAAAGAACAGAGAGACTCAGCAAGGAAGACAGCAAAATCCACAACCTAATCAAGATTTTGTCCAACAGAGCTATGGAATACATCCGATCCCACTTTGCGCTGTTCCAGCTCAGAAATAGTTCAAAATAATGAGAGAAGGAAATTTCGCCTTGAAGGAATTTAATTATTGCTAATTTTCCTGCCACTAGAATCAAAATTCACATTAAAGGTAATTGAGAAAAACTGGAACTTCTTGAAGTATATGATAGGGATACTATGGAATAGATAATTTGCTTTAGATGATATGATTAGTAGTGAACATTACTTAATAATTAGTAATATGAATATGTATTTTTTATTTCACAACTTTTTAATGAAAAAATATAGATAAAACTCATAATAAATATGTTCATACTAATTTTTAATTTCTATCTCTTCCCACAAGACAGTACGTATACTTTGAGACGTTCTTTTTGAAAATTACGGCAACAGGTAATATATTAAAATGCATTAGCTTCTTTACATTCTCTATGTGTACAAAATTGGCATCGATTTGTTCTTCAATTACCGAGTAATGACTTTGGCCAACACAGCGTACTTTCATTCCCAATTGTGTGCGTAATCCATTCTGGAGTTTCGGCTTCAAAAACATCAATTAACGATTCAAGTACTCAAAAATGCTTGTCTTAGAATTTGTTTAAAAGCGCCATAGTTTATTTCTATAAACAAAAATCATTACAAAATTTGACATATACGTATCAAAACTATTTTCTACAACTCTCCACTTTAAATTTTATGCCTTTACACCCCATGTACTATCCCTGCCCACTTCATTATTGCCTTACTTTTGATAATTTTCGAATGCAGAGGTAAAACTTGAGAATCTGTACCTAGCCACTTTTGTAAATGTTAATGTTACTTGTAATTTACAATGAAATTAAGAAAAAAATTGAAGTCGTTTTTGAGAAAATTTGAAAAATTGTCCGGAGCTTCATGTAAAGTACTCTAAAATTTTAAAGAAAGTTTTCAATGTCTCGACCTTCGACGTGAAAGCCACATAGGGGACAGGGGTTTCCTTCAATTCTGAAAAAAAAAAAAAAAAAAAAAAAATATTAAAAAAAAAGAAAAGAAAAAAAAAAACCTACCATGGATTAGGCACTAATGATGTTCACACACGGACAGGACAGGACCGACGTTTTTGAAAAGTACATTTTTTGGGATTAGAGGACCGTAAAACATGTATTCCGGAGAGCAAATTTATTTTCCTCAGCGTTACGTAACTCTCCCATTACACATTATACATTATATATTATCATTCATGTACGTTGTTGTTTCCGTGCGTCCTTAATTGGACTCTGGGTGGTTTCCCAATTGGACCACGGACCCATCAAGCCCGGAAGACATGAGAATATTGGACTCGCGCCCCCGTTAAAGGCCTACAATGCCTGATAATATATATTGACGTTATTTAGGGAAAAAATAAAAAAATGAAATATTATTTGGATTATATATAGAAATATTTGGTTTTTCATCTATTGAAAAAATTTTAAATGTGGAATTTTATTTGTTTATATTAACAATTACGCGCATGTTTTCGAATGTGCTTAGAAGAAATTATTTTGTTGGTAATGTTCAATGAACTTATTTACTGCTATTGCAATTACCAACCCTTGCTGCCAAAAGAATGTGTGTTTTATTCGCGTCAGATCGATGTATAATATATTCAGCGGAATATAAAATTTATTGCAAGGATATACTATATATATATATATTATATATATAATTATATATATATATATATATATAGATATCTAGGGATATAAAATTATTGGAAGGAGAGAGCATGAGTTTCCTGCCTCCAATGTTTATTTTAATAATTTAAAGTAATAAGATAATAAGGATATTTCTTTAACACCATCTGTTATTCCAAAGTGAGTAATTTGAGTTTTGGTTCGGTTCCATAAAAAATAGATAATTAATAAGACCAGTATGAGCGTTCATCGAACAATGTTTGTATTTATGTATATAGTGGGTATATTATTAGTTATAATATATATATAATGATTGTATCTGAGATTACAAGTGATTGTAATGTGTTAATTTTGTATGTATTAGACGAATTTTATATGTGGAGTTTTAGAACTTTTCTGTGGTATAAAGATTGTGTAGGAGCGTGATGGTTAGTTTGAATGTTGGTAAATGAGGAATACATGTGTGTTTGGAAATTTCTATGTAGAAAAAAGCAGTTATATTTTGTCAAATTTGTGTTGATATGCTTGAAAATATGTAGTTTTGTACAAATGTTCTACAATTTATAATGAGTTTTGCCAAAAATTGTGTGACAGATTATATTGTTAATTTGTGGAGAAATTGTTGCGTATTAAATACTATTTACCATAGGGCGGAGAAAAGCGGGTAGTGTGTTAGCATCATTAGTTTCATTTTCGTGCAGGTACTTTATTTACGAAATCCACTTTCATTAAACCATCTTTCATTATCATCTTCGATAATGTCCTTGACAGTTATGGCTCTTGGATCGCAGATTTGTCGCGGTTTATCCCCCTGTGTCACGTGTTCGTTTGCATGCATAACATTCCTTCAATGGAACAACGCATACCGGCGATAAGTGAAAGATAATTTAACCGAAAAGAGAAGTTGACGATTCGAGACATTGGGCCTGGCAAAGGACTTATCCATTCAAATGCAAGATTAACTGTAATCATTTATAAGTTACCAATTTTCGTACTGGCCATAATGGTGTTCAGGCTTTCTGAACTGGAGGCAACAATTGCAACGATTGCCGAAGGCAACAACGATTAGTTGAGGAAACAAACTTAACGTTCACGATGACCGTGACGACTCGCACAAAGACATCCATAAATTGAAGTTCCACTGCCCCAAACGTTATAAATTGTTTTCTCATTTATACCGTTTCATTTGGTTCAACAAATTTGAAGACAAGCCAATGGTAGATTGTTGTCATCTGAGAAGCTCTTTATTGCCCTTTTGATGCAGAACACAAATGGTGATTTACAAAGAGGAATTACAAGGAAATGGATTTACGGATAAATTTAATGACCGCTTCCTTTCTATGAACTTCGCCTGAGATTGCAGAGCACTCTTATGTCAATAACGATTATTCATATTTTCATTTTCTCATGTTGTGTCTTTTATGTCCAATAAATTATTTATAAGTTCATATTACATGCCATTATCACACATATCCATGGATTGCTGAAGACATACTTTTCCAGTCGAAGAACTGAGGTAGAATAAACTGTTATCCGTTTGAAAAGTACTTGTACGGAGTGTAGGATACCAAAGAGTGGGAATTGTCTTGCACATCACATTCACCCAATTCCTAATTTTACAAATATCACATTACTTTCTCGTATTATTTTTCTAATTTATATTGTCTGGGCTACCTTCTTCCGGTTTCCTTCACTCCTTTTCCCACTGCCATCTATCGATGCCCAAAATACATTTCTTTCCATTTATAATTTTTAGATTCCCTAATGGATAAAACTTACAATATGAATTCAAGAATGCTATAGAAGAGAAAAAACCGCGCCTTGCTAAGATATTTTCGTATGAATTTTGGAGCTGCTAAGTTTTTTTTCACAGAAAATTTTCCAAATATGGCTACCGATCCTGCGTTCAGATCTTCTTCCTAATATATCGCAGAATATATACACAGATCACTCCTATCGTACTTTGGGCATGGTTTCCTCATCAGCCTGGAACAGCGGGACCTGGATTTGCGCTCCATTCCTCCTATCACAAGAGGTTGGCCAAAAACGCTGCACAACGTACTGTAACACCCCCCATCCATCCAAATCAGAATATTCCTTTTGCGGGCGAAACCGCCCGGCCAGGGGGATGCACGTTAAGCCCACGGCGCCAACGCGCGCCCGGTGCAAAGCGAGGGCCGCACCCATGGCTTTCACTCTCCCGGAGCTAAGAGGATACGCGTCCCGCACGCCGACGACTACCTGTGGGGAATTGTATGTGTAAGGAAACCGGTGTGATTGGACAAGGACAAGCGGAAGAAGTTTGAGTACGGGTCAGTTGGCCCGTTTGTTAGGGCACTGATGCCGGTATTTCGCCGCTGCTGATTCGGAGAAATTACTTGGAAAACTTACGCATTCAGAAAAGTCGGTCGCTACAGTCTCCAAACCAGCTGAATAGCTAATGTCTAGCTAGTGTCAAAAATAATGCCACAATCGGGACTCAAACCCTGGATCTCCCGATCAAAAGCCACTCTACAAAGATGTAGCAACCAGTGAACTGAGGAAGTAGATCAAACGGAAGAACCCCGACGAATCCTGGAGACCGCTCGTTTCGTCCCATGAATTCCTATGACGGGCGAAAGCAGGGTTGCGGAGCCTCACCAGCAACTTGCTCCGCTTCGCGTGCGCCGCGTCGACGAGTTCCTCGCGCTGGCGCCCGGCGAGGCACTCCACGGCGGCGTGGGAGGTCGCTGGCGGTGCAGTTGACGGCGCGTCGAGAAAATTGAAACAAACAAAAAAAAAAAGTTAAAAATACCTCCGGCATTCGGTGTATTGTTACCCCGAAATTTAAAGAATGTTTTCAAAATTGCAGAAGCTTCGAGGGCCAAAACCAGTTATTCTGTTGAAATCTCGAGGCCGATTTTTCACAGCGCTTACATAACTTCATCTCCAATAAAGTAAATTAGCCCTACGTTGCGTTTCGTATTCATGGACAAATAATATACGAATGTAGATTACAACCTACGACACGCTGCCAGCACACTTAAATACTCGTTATAACTGGAATATGGCATGCATCCGTATGAATATTTTAAAACAGCATTGTACAGCGTCCTAATAAGGACATACGTTTGTGTTTTTATGGGCACTATACACTTAAAACGCAGACAATTATAGAATTTTACTTCATAAAGCCAAGCGTTAAGAGAAGATACTCTGTTCAGCATCTTTGCATTTGTGAAAATGCCATATTATTAATAATATATAATAATTTGACAAGGTGTGGATAGTAGTTTTACAAAAATTCCGTAGGGATAATACCTAATAATTTACTATTACCAATAACTTAATGTATTATATTATTGCTCTGTGGTGATTGGATTTCAGAATGAGTTACAATTATTCTCTCAGCGATGTGGGGAGGGGGAGTTGCCTTAGTTTAGTCCCTGTTCCTTTCTCCACTGATGTTAAGTCAAAATAAATTATGCTAAAATACAAAAGAATGAGTTATTGTGTTAAAGGTTATGCCTCTGTGCTCAAAATACTTCACTTAAAACTAAATTTTATTACTCAAAAAATTGAATATACTTCTGAGAATTATAGTATGTTCAGTATCTTCATATGTTACAGTGTGCAATATTTTCGCACGGATTTCAGCCTAATTTGAAGCCTAAGAACGTAAGAAAGTCAAACAAATATTTATTTAGAAGATGATTTTAAAAGAAATATTGAAGAAACACGCTAACTGTGATCCGCTAAGGCAGTAATAAAAGCAAAAATTAGCGCTGGTTAGATAAAATACTATCACGAAATAACAAAATCTAGCGCGAGAAAAGGAGAGTGGCCTGTCATTAAACATACTTTTATATTTGTAGCTTGAGTAACAGAAAAAAATACTTGTTACAATCGTCTCACATTTTATTGGATTTAGCATTTTTTATTGTGACGTCACGGTGTCACGACGGCGTACAAGTCCGGCACAAAACAAACGAGAAGAATAAAGCCGTAATAAACACATAAAGTATTAAGTATTTTAGTAATTTATTTAATGAAAATCTTGCCCAAAGAATTCTACTACAGTTGTATTACAGTATAAAGTAACATTTGGTTAATTTAAAAAAATGAATTTTTGATGTTGTGTTAACATATGAGGTTGTTGCAGTATACTCAATTACGAGTATTATGCTGATCGAAAATACAAGAACACGAAAAATTACCGGTCAGAACATGTCGCCTCTAGAATTCTCCTCCAGACGAGAGTGAAACCGCCATAGCTGACATCTAGTGCGAAAATGTAGCCGTCTGCCAGGACTCGAACCCTAGGATCTCCCTGCCAGAGGCACTGATTGAGCACGCCTCTCCCGCTTAAATACGAGGATAAAGTTGTAGGGAGCTATTTAAGTCCTAATCCAGACAGTTTTACTAGGTTTACTTCTTATTGTGAAGAAAAGCTTCAGGTCTTGACAAAAGTGTGTACCGAGAGCGATAGAGATTTGAGAAGCTCCTTTTTTTTGTTAGGGCCATTAGGGTTTTGATGGGGTAGTTTTGGTGTTGATATATGTTTGTTCTGACGATGGACTGCATCCAACCTCTGCCGAGGGAAAAAAAATCACGAAACTGCTGTATTGATGCTTAAATAATTTAGAAACGAAGAAATCC
>BOPP01000733.1:0-14927 GCA_017312745.1 Gryllus bimaculatus | reverse complement strand
ACGCACACCTCGAAATACAGAGTCAGAGACACGCACACGCACACCTCGAAATACAGAGTCAGAGACACACACGCACGTACTTCGAAAGTCAGAGACACACACACGCACATCTCGAAAGACAAAATCAGAGACACACACCCGCACACCTCGAAAGGGAGTTTCTTCATGACCGATGAAATACCCCGGTGTTATGATTGATACGTGCTTGTCAGCTTTGACCAGGCCAACGAGAGAACAGCGGTGATGAATACTAGTTAATGCCGAACACTGCAGGGCATAGGCATGAAAAGAGAAACCTGCATGCCTACGTTCCAGTCCGTTCTACTGTTCACCAGCCAACACTACAGATACTTAGACTACTTGAGTGGTATTGCTTCATTATCTGAATTGCATGTGCGTCTCCAATTAAGCGGTTTGCGTCATTGCTGGATAATTTTAATAGATGTAATGGCCTGTGAACGCCAGATACGTCACGGCAAAAGATATTGGAAGCAGAACGGCTCAGATTAATTAGAAGAATGGCAACAGCAATGGGACACGTCCTCCAATGGAAGATGGACATCCTGACTGATTTCTAAAGTTGAATCGCTTCAGTCGAAAGGACGGCGGTGTAAATTTTTATCGCAACGCTGCTTTATCGGGGAATGGTTTTTTCAAGGCTACTTCCACAGGTTCAAACCTGGACATTTCTGCCACATTGGCTGTGTGTGATCCGGGTGTGACGCCGGGACACTTTTTTAGTGCCGCCGGGTTGTGAACCCATCAAGACACTGCTGAGGTTACTTGGCTATACAGGACACATGACTCCAGGATACGTATGCTGTTTCCTTTGAAAGTATTGAAGGTCAATGTGTAAATTTTCACAAGGTGTGTTTGCCGGAATTAGACTCCTGGAAAAATGAAGTGTGATTTATCTATTCCTTCGCTTGACTATCATATTGTGACGGTGCACTATTCCACTCTCCGCGAGAGGAGTTTTCGCGAAGAAATGAGTTTCGGTTTTAGTGAGTAAAAATTCTCTCACGCTGGGTAGTAACAGTCTACATGTGTTCTAAGAATATCCATCTACGTCTTAAAAAACAGCGGAAGCCACAGCCAACACATAAAAAGGGGTACAAGTTTGTTTACAAAGATTACAGGTTGGCGCAAATTTGTTGGATCTTTCAAAAGACTGCACAGAGCAATATTAAAGTAGCACAATAGGTATTGGCACGCTTGCGAAATTCTGTGCGAATGATTTGTCCTTTTTGTAAATTACAGGCGTGTTTTTTCCGTCAATCAAAAATACAACTTGAATTTGTTTTAGTCGGGAATTATACTGTGGGCGATTTATTTTCAGGCATATTATAAGATAAATCTGTAGATGAATGTAATCGTATTTCTGATTGTAGAAATATTCCAGAGATTAATTGACCTTGCCTGATAAATTACGTATGAATATAATAATTTTAGGGGATTGGATACATGCAGGTAAACACAAGTTATATTACGTTTTCTATACGAAGTTGATAACTTCCAAAGGCATTTTCTTTGAAGCCACCTTTCCAACTCTTCCTTCTTCCTCATCGCTTGGTTGTCGCTTAACGCTTTGTTAGCTGCTGCAACGTAAGCTCCTGTGCTGCTTTATAAACTGTTGATCTCAAGGCTAGAACAGAAAGAAAGAAATTCACGATCCTTCATTAAGCATTCTATAACGTCATCCGTCCTTCGTTTGAGTGGGGCGGCAGTCTATTCACGCTGCCAAGGAGGAAGGTTTTGTTTTATAATTGTGGGAGGCCCCAATTTTTAATAAAATTCTACTTTGGAAATCGGACATATCACATTATTTTCGACTGCACGCTACATCAGTATTTAAGCTTAATTTTGTTCTGTAGTAAAATTTATTCTTGATATAAAACTTGGATCAATAATGAAAACCGCTCTTTCCACTGTTTTTAGTGGATGCACGTTATTATTAGGCTTTGGCATTGTATAGGGTCCTTTTGATTATACGTTTTTGAATTTTCCAAAAATGTCAAGGTATGTATTTTTTCAAACCTTATCTAAATTTGTCTATTTTCTTTTTTAGTGGTGGGCGAGAGTAGAAGTTTCGCGATGTATATAACCTAACTGTACAAGTAAGTCGGAAAGTATACGGGTTAGAACGTAATAGCTTTTCAATTCATTTACGGGGCACCATCACGTCATTCACGTGCATGACACAAGGAACTTCATTAGCACAGATTACACACACTTCTTAATTAAATTTAAGAACTTAACAACATTTTCTAGTGGACTGAGTTGTGTATTTATATATACTGAATATTACGTGTCACATATTTCTAAAACTAAACCGGTAATGAAGTGCGATTTCATTTATAATAATTGTGAGGCGTGTTCAGCTCATGGATACAAGCATTTCTGAAGAATACGGAACGAAATACACCTAGATTTATTAACAGTAAGAACATATTAAAAAAGGCAATAACTGTCCTTTATATTCATGAAGATTTCTGCAGTGCCCATATTCTACTGGAGGCGCCATGCGATGAGAGGCTTTAATGCATCGAGTTTAAGGATGATACGACCAGCCTGAGCTGGTGCGTGCTGGTTGGTGTACAACCTGTCTGTTGCACGATTTAACACGTTGGGTGATTGCAAGCTTTCCTGACAATAAAACTTCTCATTACTAAGGTAAATGTAAAGACAAGTATTGGCAAAATTTTTTCAATCGGAAAAGTCATTTCGTTTTCAGTGTTCAAATCATTCATCGCCGAATTCTAAAAAACAGTCCTCAATTGATTAAGTTTGTTCACGGAATGTGGGAAATACAACCAACCTGGAAAATACTTCACATTTACTCTATTGGATAACAAATGTGTTTTGGCTTCCTTTCGACATTTACTTATTTACGAAACAGTATTGGACAATTTTCGTCTTAACGCGAGCAGCTGTTATATTAACAAAAATTATCTCGGTTGCCAAATTTGTATACCAGCCAATGAGGGCGCGTTTTCCTGCTTAAAAGTTGGGATAATACTCGCAATTTTCACATGTTGTATGAAATACTTGACACCTGAAAAACACTGAACGAATACTTATTTCATGTAAACGAATGTACATTATAATTTTCTAACTAAAAATCCTCTACTTCATTGCTGTTTATTAGATAATGGAACCTTTTCCTGTGGGGTATACGCCGTGTATTTTAACATGTTACACGAAATACTAGGTACAAAATACAGAGAACTTTTTACTATTATGCAAGATACATCAAGAACATTGAAACATCTGCAAGATTCAAAATATTGCTCTTCCCTTGTAATCATGAATAACTTGCAACTTCGAATATCCAACATGATGTCCTCACTTTGAATGTTTGAGTATACCAACATGTGTAATAATGCGATGGTACCACCAATTACCTGAAAATTACTTAACATATTCTTATTAAGAAACTAATATAGAGGCCATATTGGTATATTCTCAAAGAAACAGCTTTGAACAGCTATTTTACTAATAAAGATTAGTTACAAAGACCTGGACCGCCAAGTTCCGACACAACCTTTTAGGACTTGCATCTCCGTGCTTAAAAATAGCTGTGATTCTCCTAATTTTGTGTTGCATAAAGGTTATGTAAGTGAAAACCCTTGAAAGAATACTTCTTTTAAAATGAGTAGAGAATACGTAATCATTATTTTCCCTTCCAGGAATATAAATAAATGAAAAATATCAAAATAATTTTTACTAATAAAATTGCAATGAGTAATTCCAGATAATTCATAGAAAAATAACCAGAGTGTACTCCCAAAAACGTGCCAAACCTATTTCAGAAATTTGTGATTCCTAGTACTGAACTCATTGTTAAAAAAAAAGTTGGCTACAGAAAAGAAAACCTTAAGATAGCAAAACATAACAATTTTTTTTTTGATTGTGTAGGCGTCATTTCAACATTTCATATTAGTTGTATCGAGATACTGTAGTCGAGTAACTTACTGACCGATTTTTTTAAGTTCAAATGGGTAGCTTTAAAGTATCTTTGACAATTACTCCTTTATTGCCGACTAAATTTATTTGACCACCTGCAACATTTTGAAACAAAACTGAATATTTTAGTTTCTCTTTCATATAAAGAAACTGGCCTCGAATTAGAGAAGTACCTGTTTACCTTAGAAGCAGCATTTGTTTACTTTAACATATTGGCCACTGAAGGTTTTTCAAACACCAACATATTGCAAAATCAGAGAGAAAAGTGTTATTACTGACTGAATTGGAGAGGTTTTGAATACCAGATTTAGCGCCTAACTACGAGTTTTGTACATACTAGTATATAGAACTTTTGACACGCACAAAGTTTAAGAATTGACGGAGACACACACACACAATACAATTTTGTAACTATTGACACACTATACAATCTGACACAATTGACACACTCACTATACAAACTAACACAATTGACACACTCACTATACAAACTAACACAATTGACACACTCACTATACAAACTTTGACACAATTCACACAATTCACACCACTCACACTACCAACTTTGACACAATCTCACACACTCACTATTACAAACTGTGACACAATTCACACATCACTATACAAACTTTGCACAATTCACAATACAAACTCACCTATTTCAAACTTTGACACATTCACAACACTCACTATTACAAACTTTGACAAATTCACACACTCAACTATAACAACTTTACAACAAGTTCACCACACTCACTATACAAACTTCGACACAATTTCGCACACACTCACTATACAAACTTTGACACAATTCACCACACATCACCTATACAAACTTCTGACACAATTCACACACTCACTATACAAACATTTGACACAATTCACACCACTCACGTGTAGACAAAACTTTGACACAATTCACACACTCACTATACAAACTTTTGACACAATTCACCCACACTCACTATAACATATAAAGAAGTTTGTTCGGAAATATAAAATATTTCATATATGTTTTCATCTCTAGACCTTGTAAGAAAAGTCTCCAATTCGCTAAAAAATAATGCTTTGCGAGTTGTACGAATTTGGGGAATAACACCGGTGAGTCTTGCGGATAACACTGGCACGTAAACCGCGTACATAGTTTTTTCAAAGTGACAGATTTCAAGTGTCATGTATGAATGGGTTTAATCCTGTATAGTTTGCATAGTTTCAGTGAAATCGTGCACATTCAAATAAACGAATAACCTACACAAGGTATTTTCAAAAACCGCACCACATTGTTTCGGTAGATATAGAATCACTTACTGGAGGGATCCGATTTCCATTACAACCTCTAATTTCTTACACTTGAAAAAATATTGTTTCTGAACTCTGTTCCTATACTTCTATGTATGAATCTCTGAAGCAAAAAAATGAAAAGTAACAGAAGCGTAGTATATGCATTCAAATTTAGTGACGCGTTTCCGACGCTGTTTATGAAGAGTCCATGGAGCCAGTTAAAGACGCAAGAAACAAGCGTGTGCGAGGGGTTATAGGTTGTTTGAAGTATTAGCCGTCTGCTCAGAGGAAAATACAGTCAACAATGTATAAGTAACGAGGGGCAATGTTTGGATTTCATCGACTTTACTCAGCGAACGATCCTAGTTATGCTGGTAAAGCATCTGCTTCTTCTGAGAAACGTGTCTCTGCAACGCTATTCTTACGTGAAGTCAAACCTGTCTGGAAAATCAAAGGATATCTGATTGAATTGTGGTGCATAATAGTACATTTTCAAAGAATCGAAGGGCATTATGGTGCATTCGTCTGTTAAATACGGTTCGTAGATGGCTCGCGATTGCAGTTCGCACATAATGAGTTTTCACTCCGTGCGACTCTAGATACGTTCATGTTTCTCTCGCAAGAGTAGTCTCAAAAAATTGCCGCGTCTATCCAGTAATTACATCTCCTTACTAGAATCAGAACCTCGCAAAAGTTAGAAGTAACTCTATGCGTGTTGTGTTTCATCGACCGCAATAAAAGAGAGCGCATGCTCATCACATGTCGCAGCCGAAGAGAGAACAGCTGAGGCAAGTTATCAGAAAGGCTGCTGTACACAGACGTACAGGATGTTTGAACTGAAATACGAACCGTTCGTACTAAAAATAAAATTCACGCTTGATTGAATTCAATAGGCTTAGGTATAAGTTGCAGTTTGAGTGAGTTGATAGTACTTGTGAGAACGTTAAATCTTGTTTTGAAGCGCATGTCCTGACTGGCAAGTTATGTCGCATACTAACGAGCGTTTAATGCATCTTCAACTTTGCACTGTCTTCTCTGATTCGAGAAACAGAAAAAGATCAAAGTTTTCAATTTCAGACTTGCTGCATAACATTCATGTCAGGATCCCGTCCATTCGTGAAATGAAACGGCATCTGCTTCCTGAAGAATATTAACAAAACAATTCAATTAACTCTACAGATCAGTGTCCGGTGAACCTTAAAGCGTGTTTGCTTCTCTCACACACAAACTGCTGAAAAAGAGAAAACCAGAAATATGATTGGATGTCAAATCGGGTATAATATAAATTCCAGAAATCTAGTGAAACCCATTATTAGGTTTGTAATAAAAATAAGAATGAAAATAACTCCTGTTATGTTCGACTCGCAACGAAATACTTCATCCTCTAGATTTGACTGCGCTGGTGCTCTTTGCGGATTCTGCTTTTACAGTCATGAACTGAAAACAGAATTGCCTGAAAGTACATCAATGAAATCGTAACTAGAATTAACTGTAGCGTATTCATCTAAATTGAACACGTAACCGGTAAAACAGAATGCATGCATAATAAACATTTAATTATTATCACAAATTTAACAAAACAAGCCAATTCATACACTACTACCGCATGACTTGTGTCCTTCAGTCGTATGTGTTCTTCAGTCGTTATGTCTGCACTGATGAATACTTGACAATTCTATGTGATTCCTCCATAATTATCAGAACAAGAAAAGCAGCCGTTCTGAAAATTACAAAAATAGTCATAATTGGGATCTTATGATGTACTATTCAAATTTATTCAAACGTTACGCATTTATAATGCCTCATATATGCAATGTTATAGAGACAATATAAAAAATATTAAATTAAGAACTAGTCTTTGCACGCCGAATTCAGAGGATATTCAAATACATAAAAAATCTGACTGTTGGGCTTCACTGTCGGACAAAACTTGCAAAATTTGCCATTTGAGAAGAAATTTTAAAAAAATATGTGTACTTCTTATTTTCACATGAAACATGCTCAGTTTATTTACTACCATAAAAAAGATTAAGAAAGAATTTATTATCACTAAGTTGCTAAAAGTACGAAGCGCGTATGCGCCAAAATAATCTATCTCCACTCGTGAAAATGAAAGCTGTAAGAAAAAAAGCAATCAATTTTGATCAATAAACTCAATTCAACCCACCAACTTTATGTCTTTGGTTTTTAAAACTATGTTAATACATACTACATTCATGCGCTTGTTGGAATCACAGTCTCCATACGCCAGGGTCAATGTCAAGAGCGAAAAGGCTACAGTTCTGCACTAGGCCTACAGAAATACACGTAGATTTTTTTCAGACACCACTGAGTTGGCATTATTCTAACACAAATTGATATTTATCCAATTGAAAAACTCTTCATGCAGGTTAATCAATATCGGTAATAAACCTAACATGCTGCAAGTTTGGGCAAACAGTTTCAAAAACCATTTGGATGCCTAAGGCATTAGAGTAAAAGCGTATCATGGGATAGGACCGTTGCTTTTCAAAATATACACCAATGTATATTTAATTAAAAAAGGTGATATCATTTTCGCAATGTAATAAACTAAATTATTCTATTATGCAAATGTGAATACAAACCTTATACCAACGCTGAAATATATTCTTTGATGTTCCGTAACGCTGCGTGATTGACTTTCCATACCAGCCGCTGGGTATAACAGACCCATCACAATGCCAACGAATCCAGAATATACAATTACAAAATATGGTAGCCTTTTTCACCCTTGTAAGTCACCGCGCTTCATTTCATTTCTTAAGTGTTAAAATTGTTCAATCTGCATTGAAAGTTCTTAATGCGAATACAAAAATTCCACTTGCCTGAAACAATTCGGATTGTATCTTTAAGTGGTTATAAAAGGTCAAAATCAATTTGCAAACTGTGACTTTACAGAGAGGTCTACAATTAAATACAAAAAATCAAAATCATAAATATGGTCCTTTTCAATATAATGCAAGGATTATTTTCACTTATTTACAATAGAAATTTATGCACCTCAACCTACTCCAAAAGAATCATTTGCCAACTTTTCAAATGACCCACATGTCACATTGCAGGCGGGCTAGGGGTGTTCAAGTTCAACAAAAGCTGCGTCATTAGAACCGAACATTTTCCAAAAGCCTGGGTTTTATTACATAAGTGTATGTACAACTTTGCGTTGTATTTCTCGTATTTTAAAAACAAACCCTAGTGGCTAAAGAAAAAATAAAATTCACTAATAATTGGCAAGATCGTCAATTTCAAATTTCAATGATCGAAACGCTGAAAACATTACGCGATATCGGAAACGCATTATCAATAGCATAGTTACAACATTTCATACAGTTTTAAATTTCTTCACGCCTTAAAAGCTGTTTCGAGTATACAGATACCAAACTTTACTTTCATTAAATAGAGTAAACTGTAGCGTCAATTACCTGTAGTAGCATTAAGTAGTATATCTAATTCCAATATAATTAATAAATCTAGAACGCTGCACAAGCTGCGGCAGAACTAGCATATTTAAGCACAATTTTAAGAACTACGGCATTAATAGATTCGCCTAAGGCAACTAGAAAAGTTTTTTAAATTTTTAATTATAGTGTCTTAGAAGCGAGTAATGCAAGGTGGGGTGTGTGCGATGGGTTTATTTTCAGCCTAATACAATCTTTACTAGAGGTGTTACTTCCTAATTATATTTTGTGATGCATTTTCTTTGCTTTGTAACCTTTATACGAAAACAAAGCTGCAATTCGTTCTCTAGGCAGCCTGCAATGCACGAGGCTCAGATATATTTCAATGTACCAGGTGCAGGGTTTCTTAAAACGCTGCTTTTAACATACGACGCCGAGATTAGCAGAATTCTGAACTCGCTAGAGGGGTGGCCAAGACGGCATTGCTCAATTGGCCTCATTTAGCCCCAAAGAAATCTACAATACAGGCAATTCAAACACTTCGACAATATCCGGAATATGGCACATCTTGCGGAGCTGAGCACCGTAGCAAAATTCCGACTGCCTTTTTGACATGTACGCCATAGTGACTGTTCTCTAGTTGATGATAAAAGCAGCATCTTTTCTGGATAAAACAGGAAATACAACACGCATTATCTAGTTACTATTAAAAATTGTTGATACATTGCGATTTGGATGCATTCACTGCACTTATAAAAAAACATTCTACCCTCGTGTATCAAGCCTTGCCTTTCCTCTTAAGAATGAAGTTTGTACATACTTAGCATTTGAAAGGAAACAGGAAATTATGCCATAAAGAGATGTTAAGCGAATATGTACATTTATCTGAAATTAAAGCATTATCATTTACTTATTGTTGGATTGCAAAATCCAAATTCATAAAGAAAAACATACAGATTTCGTGAACGAAATTTTACTTTTGGGTGGGACTCTAGGGAGATACAATATTATGCCCCTCTCTTTAAGAGGAATCTGACCCTTCTAAAACTGGAAGATTGAAAACGAATTGAATACGAACCTGACAAAATGGGACAAAACAAGAGTTATTAAATATTATGAATTGTTAAAGTTAATATTAAAAAATAATTTAATATATTGTACCATAATTTCCAACTATGAAGTACCTACCGTATTGGGTTAACGTACGGCCCAATCATGCCAAACTAGTTTGAAGTTTCTCTTTCCTCCGTCAGGTCTATTTATCGTCTAAAACAGTTAAATAACTGCGTTACATTCCATTGCCAGAATGCTGTTAAAGCTTGATGACTCTCTGTTGAATAAAGTTTGCACTCAGACAGGAATTCTTTATGCATGTACGAATTCTGGATTCTTACCCATTTAATGATTTGAAATTAACATTTTTCTTGGTCCATTCTGTAAGCAACAAATTGCTGACCTGAATCGTTTCCATTATGAAATGATTGTTTTGTTCAGTCTCTTAACATTTATCATTGAAAGCGTTGGCTCTTATCCCACTCGTACCCTGTTACGAAGTGCGATCGAACTTCCCCTGAGAATACAGAATGAAATGTGAACCCACCGATCGCACAGAACTTCTCGTAAGTATTCTCGGTGTTATCGACATACAATTACATAGGCGCATTCGAGTTTGTGACGAGGAATAACAACCTTCGATATCTTGGCCTGCCGCGATTCTTGTGCGTTCCCATATTTCCATTTTTGTAGCCAGAGTACTTTGTTCCCAAAATAGGCTAATGAAAAAAAGAGAAAGAACATTTAACTAATAAAAACGTAATGCAGAAGGAAGTAAATGCAATCGGAAACCATCTTGAGCAATTGCTTCTGAAAAATATGTGAATATAAATTCCTTACGTCTTCTCAAATCCAAAATCACACAATTTTTCAACACAATCAGTCATCAGCATATTATCTCACTTTCTTCTGGCCATTATTTTGATGGGTTCTGAAGAAATGTAAATATATCTTTTACTGAAAAACGTTTCCGAGAAATTGAAAAGAGCCTTTAGTTCACGGAATTAAACAAGTTAACATCCACATTCAAAGTATAAACGAGAATCCTCGCTCCAGCCTTCCGCTTTCATTCTCGGATACCGCGGTTTCGATAATTGATTTTGTGAACCAGAGATAGAGATATTAAATTTTTGAATGTCATCTAACTTGTGTATATCTATCTGGGCTAACTTAATCTAATATCAGTGTGAAAAATAGTGATCGATGCATCTTCGAGATCTTGACCTTCGTAAACTGTAGACTCATGAAGGCTGCACAGCGAGGAGAAGATGCAGAATGTGAGCGTTTCAGGGCGATGAGAACAACGCATCTGTCCCCCGGCTCGCGAATTTTTCACCGCTGCCGCGGCAAACAAAGAAATTTACAACATTTACATTCAATTTTAGCATCAAATGGCAGAAAATGATATTCTGATCTCTTCAAAATTCACAAAAATATGTCAATTTCTTTTGATCAATCCATTGCAGGTGAATAACTATGTACCCACACTAACAAAAAAACAAAAGCTCACAATAGTTATTATAGGAAAACGTACTTAAGATATTGACATTACCAAGAAACTTGATTGCCAAATATCAGCAGATCGAAGTATCGAAACAATACATTAGTTTGAGCTTGAAATCCATCGAGATTGTAATAAGTGTTACGATACTAATACCTACTACTTTTTACCTACTTTCGTAAAAATCAAACAATCAAAAATATAGCTTACGGAGCAAAAATGCAATAAATTTCCGTTGTATTTTGTAATTTATTCGCGAAATAGTGACGAACTAATGATGATAGTCAATAGATGCCATGGATTATTGGAATTGTGTTGAATTATATAAATTCTAATTCTGCCAAAACACCCTTATATTAACTAAGTTTAATAATCCTTATAATAAAATCTAATGACCAAGAGTGGGATATGGATTATTAGAACACATCTCTTATGTACGTTTTGGCTTTGATGAATCAGTAGAGAAAATATAAATTATAAATTAAAAATTTAGAGTATTTCTTTTTCTACACGCTCTTGTCAAGAACAATCGGTAGATCATATGCAACTGTTTGCGGGGAGTTTTGTTACGAATTAAGCATTACGCGTAAATAAAGCCTCCGTATAATATCGAGTGTTGAACGTATTACTTACGGTTTGAATAATTAGCTTTCATCGACATCGTCACGTAAGTCCGATGCAACTGCGACGTGACGTTACGTGGAGCGAAATGCTGAGCCTGAAGCGATATGTCGATGCAAGTCGTCCGGGTGGCAAGAGAGCCGAGGGCCTCGCCTGCCGCTGGGCTGACAGAGAGTGAAGGAATGTTGCTAGGACCCGCCACAGACACGGGAGCGCGGTGTAGCAGTGGCCAAAAGAACAGTTACGGCTTCGAAAAGATGATGGATTAATTAATAACACGTCATTTCCTTACATTGGCATTACAATAAAGCAATTTGCAACCTGTAAACAAATATTCTTTTAAAGAGGTTTCCATTCATTGGAAATGCCAAAGAGATATTGATACGGATTACGTCGTGATGGATATAGTCGATCCGATGAGCCAAAGAGTCCAAAAGATACATAGTCAACCCTAATTATATCGCAATCTACACTTGCGTATGTATGCTATTCGTGAATAGTTACACCATTGGTACAACATTGAACAAGAGTATGTAGTGCCACACTGTGAATGCAGATGCCACAATTGGGCTCGTAGCCATATTGGTTCAAGATTGCTGTCCAAGCTTAACTTTCTGTAACAGATCTTTCCCCATAAGAATTATTTTTTAATGTTGATTAATTTAGTATCATTGAGTGCCTTATAAATAGTGAGTTATATTAGTGGAAAATTTCCTTCAGACTACTTATGTTCCTTGAAAAAATCGAAAAAATAGCTTTGTCAGCTAGATATGCTTAGACTAGAGAAGTCAAGTATTTAGGTTATTACACAGAATGTGTATTTTGCGCTAGTGCCAATACTCAGTCATTACAGTTTTTGATATCGTCGATCCGTGACCAAAGAGCACTATGCATAGGCCGGCTGTTTTATCTCTACTAGCACTACGGAAGACAGGCCACCAAATTTGGGCCTCTCTTTGGGTTTTTTATGGTGAATGGTTGAATGTAATGCTTTGAAAAAATCAGGATTTTTTTCAAATTAATATGATTTTGAAGTATTTTGGTGAAAAGAATAAGCCATTTGGGTTACTTGATATCTTTGCAAACATACATTTATTATTTAATAAAAAGCAAGTATCAATTTTTACTTTCTCGCAACAGCTTACGCAGAAGAAAAAAAATTATTTAATGCTGCAGGGGGGATGGAGAATTTTGGCAGAAAAAACTTTTATCGCCGGGACCTGATAACGAAAATATGGTTAAATCCAGTTGTTAAAATTAGAAAACAAATTCACCAACTCGTGATGTAACCAGAATCCAAGTTTTGTGGGTCGTTGACACCGAAAAATCAATTGACGGCAAAACGTGAGTCCGTCTGTGAACACTACTAGTGGGTAAACCATATGTAGGATTTTTTCCAAACTGGATATTCGCCGGTTGATCTGGTTCGACTCGAAGCTTTGCGATTTTGAAAAAAATTCATAAATTTGGAAGTCCATTACATGAAGCCATAGGGATATTTTCAAAAGTTTCTCAAAAAAAAAAGCTCCATTTTTTCTTTAATTTTCTGAAAGAATATAGTCAAATACACTTGGAAATATGACATAGTTCCATTTGTCAATGTTAATTCCAAATTTTTGAATATTTGAAAAGATTGAATTTTTTCTGATGATAATACTTTATAAGTTTTTCTGGTCTTTATTTCAACATACTCTTGACAGTGAACTGGCCACAGTTGCACACGTCGACATATTGATCCCACTTCGCCGAAGAAATTTCAATTACATAGATAGCTTTTTTTCGCAAGATAGATAATTTTTGTAACTTTTGAATTATTTAGAGTACCGAACATGATGAATAGCAATACAAGCAACAATTTCTCCTTAGCTTAAACTGGTACGCTTAAAATTCACTTCTGCAATTTTTTCAATGCAAATGAGACCTGCACCTTCTTCTTAAGCGTCCTTTACGCTATCCGAAGACAAATTTTATTTAAAAACTTTGGAGCCATTTTTGAAAAGCGTTTAAAAATGTTGATACTTCGTTATAAGTACACCTCAAAATCAAAATATCCATTTTGAATTCAGAGAGCCTTTAGTTCACTTTAATCGATAAGGGGATATCGGTTTTGGAGAAAATCAGCTAAACGGTTCAGGCGCTAGCGTTGACCGCATACGAACAGACAGACACTTTGCCGTCAATCGAATTTTCAATATCAAGGACCAAAAAATCATGGATATTGATTACACATCGTGTTGGAGGAAGTAATTAACTATATATAGAAACAAGATTTATCCCATTTTTTCGTAACCAGATACCGGAAGTAAAAGAGATTTTCTGTCGTAAATTCGTCATTTTCTGGCGAACATTACAATACTTACGAACGGCGATGAAGTAAAAATATTATTAAAAAATGGTAGCAGCATTTGATTTAAAACAGTGTGTGGAGACTCCCAATTTAAACTAGGGGTGCTACAGCAGCACTTACTTTCCCTCATTATTTACAAATTTGTAATTTTCGAAATTTTAGTGAGGTCAACGAAAATGAGACCGGTGCCATTATTTCAATCCTTTCTTCTTCTATCCGTGAAAAAAATTGTTTTTTTACAAAATGTTTATATAAATTGCACGAATTTCAAGCATAAATTACGCGAAAACTACTCGTTCAAATAATTATCCATCACCTTTTTTTAAAGAGCAGACGTTTTGTGAAAGCATTTTGTTCAAGGCTAAGATCTCTATATTTACTTTGTAGTTTTTAATTGTTGAATTTTTTAATGTTCAAAGATATAATGAGTTCTCCGGAAAGGAGTTTTTTGATACAAACGAGAAGAAAAGTTTTAAAAAATGTTGTGCCATTTTTGAGAATATAATTGAGTAAGAAAATTAAAATTGCCAATATTTATTTGCCATTATATTTGAACTTTGCAATTTCCGACAAATTAGGGAATTCAAGGAAAACTAGACCTGCACCATTCTCTTATACACAAATATTTATTTCTTAATCTAATATATACATTTATGTATACATATATATTTATACATTACAGTTGCCGCCTGACTTAGTGTAAATTCTTATTCCTATGACTATTATATATATATATATA
>BOPP01000732.1:0-14984 GCA_017312745.1 Gryllus bimaculatus | reverse complement strand
CTCAGATATTAAGAACGTTCTTTGAGCATTAATGTTATATACCCAACTGAAGTTCAAGCTTATAGAATCTTTACATTAATAACAAATTGTAATTTTTATTCAAAGGAGAAAATATTATGTTTTATAATATTTTGTCTCGGAATTCATGAAGTACCAACTCAGAAAATTATTATATATTGTAGTGTACTACAAATAATTTTTAATTTTCGTACCCTTGCAAGTTGGGACCCTGCCGCAAAAAACCCCTTTACCCCACATAACAAACCCGGAAATGTTAAATAATATTGCAAAGAGTAGAGTTGAAATTGCCCAATTTCGTATTTTCACATGAATTACTTTACTTGCCTTCCTTAAGAGTAAAAGCCTTTTATAATATTTTTGTGACTATCGAGGTAAGCGGAAAGACAACTGTCATGATCAATTGAATAATTACTTCAAATATTTTAAGGAAGTTTTAATCGTTTCAGAAACATAATCTCTATTATACGGCAGAAACCATCTATTAAACTTTGGTGTCAACATCAATTACAGGGGTTTTCTTTTTCTTTGACATTGTTTCAGTAGGAATTTACATTTATACATTTCGTCAACAACTTTCCACGCTTAATGGAGAGCATAGGCAAACAGATAGGAAAAGGATGGGAGTTCTCGCACGGGTACGCTAGTGTTATTTATTCCACAACACGAGTTTTTCTGTCGACAAATCACATTTTTTACCTGAGCGTTTCAACACTTTCCTTTCCTTCCGCGCCGGTGTCGCCGCCGCCTGGAAGCCCGTGGCGAGAAGCTGCCGACGCCAACAGTAGGCCGGCCGCAGCCAACACCCTGCTCAAGGGCGCTCATGCTGCACTCGTAAGTCATGCGACTCGCAACAACAAGTGTTTCCTTGGTTCAAAGAGAGAAATGGAGCTCAGGGCATCACCTGAATCTCTGCAGTGCTTCTGACTACGATGTTCTAGGGTTCCACCCCAGGCGGTGGCTGGTTTTCGAAACTAGCTACAGAGCTAGGTGAAATTCAGCCCCTGTCTGTAGGAGCAATTAAGCGGTCAGCTGCTCTGATTCATAGTTTTCCGTGAATTCTCCGATTATCATCAAGCAAATAACAAAGCAGTACCTTTACAAACCTGCCATTACTTCTTCATATTCCTTGTCTTTCCTCACCCCTTACTCACACACACTAACATGCAATACACTACCACACATGGCTGAAGACTGGTCGGGTATTAAAGCTAGTCTCGGCTGAGGTGTTGCCCTCTCTGGTGAGAGATACGTCGTTAGGGAAAACTCTCTTAGCCGACGGTAGTTTGCTTCCGGATCTCGTCACCACACCCCGCGACAAAACATTCACTACACTTATGGGCGCAATCACCTTAGCACTTGCCGCACAGGAATCACTAATCAATCCATCATGAAGTTTAATTAAATTGAGCTTTATTTTACGTGGCGGGGCTCAGTTCATTAGACTTTACTACCACCTGACCTCGCAAAACACTTGTCTCTACACCCCTTTCGTCATCAGTAGCAAAAGAAAGCAACACTTAGGTTTGCTTCTAGTTGGTTCCTAGAATACAGAAACATTTAAATCTGGAAGTAGTTGTACGAAGAAAATAACAAGAAAATAGCAGAATATAGCCTTTAATTGCATCAACCTGACTCTAAAAAAGCAAATAGAAGAGCTTATTTTCATTAAGCATGGTTTTTTGCCAAGTGAAAGCACTCATATTCATACCCTAATAGATCAAGAAAGAATTCATCGTTTTTTTCTTATCGTTAAACAAGGAGACAAAGTACAAAAAATGTCCCCCTTAACAATACATTTATGTGTATACTAAAAAAAGCAAAAGTAGAGTAAATGCATAGGATTAATTACTTTAAATGGTTAGTCACGATCAAAACCGACGTACCACTGTGAACACAGTCACTAATATATATCAACAACATAAATACTATTTAAACAATTTCTATTTAGAAACAAGCAACAGGAAATACAATGGTCGCATCATGTCTGTACGATTGTTATTCTCTATGCTCCGAGTGCCACAACCACGGTCCTACACTTGCCTGCTTTTATCAAATATGTATCAACCACAGTAATCGCTCCTGTTGCAGGGTCATGCCGTACAACCTCAAGTACGAGAAGACCGTCAGCGATCAGCACGAGGCCGTGGACATCGGAGCGAATGTTGGCGCTTGCGCAGAACGATTCCCGAGAGCTCATCCCCCACCACTTCTGATCTCGGAGCCGCTCGGTTCTTGTCAGCAAATTCCGCTGACGATGTTCAAGCAACGGTTTAGACTAGAATATTGACTATTTCGTCTTCCCGAATTGATGATTTCAATGTTGTGAAGAGGAAATAGTGTAAATAAATGAATGGAAATTTCAAATTGTATTAGTGATTTTAGTGAAAAAATTAAAACGATATATCGAGACTTACGTATTGTAAAAATTCCTTCTTCCAACATTCGATGTATAAAACTGTATGAAATAAAATGATAATTGAATTAGATATTCTGAGATCGAAAATGATATTTACATTTAACTATACACGAGTAATACAGAACGCCTTCCTTTTTTGTTGGTATATTGTCTCTCTTTCAAGTACACAGCTTGATTGAGGAATTTATTATTCTGGATTTCTCGTTACTCGTGCAATGTTTTTCTCTTTTCACAGGTCATTATGTGTCAGTTTATCAAAATGACAATGAAGTAAGAACGGATTAAAAAAAATATTTCAATGTTGACAATCGATACGTATATCCTAGTATCAGAAATAATTTTACGACACTCCCTTCCAGTTTTACCATTATTGTCAAGGAAATCTTCTGACTATATGAATGTGTGAAAACAGGTAATTATGTTAGTGACATTTTATAATTTCTCAGAAAATCGTTTAATATTGTAGCCAGTATTAAAGTGATAATATATTTTTCCTGATTTCAGTATATTGAAACATTAGTATACTTCTTTACAGTAATAGTAGCTTAAATAAACAGATTTCTCAAAATTTATAAAATGAAATTTTATATAGTTTTGATTTCACTCTTTTATATATTAACTCCTAAATTATTTAGTAGTATACGTACATTTGTGCTCTATCACACAAACCATTATTATAAAATTCAGTCTCCAAGAAAGAACTTTTTCAGATTACAACATGAAGACTTTGTTTGAACATAGCGCATCTAAATATACATGTCAAATGGCAACGCCGCAGCACTCAGTCACTTTATATCGTTTATAACTTTAAACTAAGCGTTTTTAGGGCTTTAAAACTAAAATTTTTGAAGCCAAATCCTCAACGAAACTATTCTTTATGTTGATACTCGATATGAGATATTTCGTTGACTTCCTATACAAAATTTTTGTTGGTTCTCACTTGACGACGCTATCTATGCCAACCTACTATGCATCCTTGTGATCACCTTTTTGATTACATCAAATGTGTGACATGTGTGACCACGACTTAGTATACTACATCGCTTAACGATGTAGTACTATTTGTGCAATTCTGTGTACATTCATGACTTAACAACAGGACTGACGATATTTGATAATTATTAATTCAAGATTCGCGTCTCGGCAGCAACTAGAAATCTACTATTAGTTACTTTTGATACCGATGAAGATGTTTTATTATTTGTCTAGTGTAAACATTTATTTAACGTTTTTGGTCGATGTAACAATGCTGTTTTACCTAATTAGTGGAGGGATGGGAGTTGTAGACGTGAAGAGTGAAACGTTTGTAAGATGTTTATCGTTAGCTTTGTCAGTGTTTTACCTGTCCATATTTTGTGTATAAGCAGGGATTCGGTGAAAAACGTTCAAGTCACAAAATACAAAAAAAGCTACTGCCACAAAAATTGAATATCACTTCAAATATTTTAAAGAGATTGTCTGAATTTTTTTTCAAGTAATCTCTCAGTAACACTAAATAAAGTTCAGTGAAAAAATTATTTTCTACACCATTTGCATTGTTGTCCTTTTATTTGAAAATCGTGATAGTACAATCGAAGTTTCCTCGATAGCGCGCGATGATCTCTTCGTCTTTTGTAGAAAAAATCTGGCAACGGTGGATTCAAACCACGCCTTCCGAGAGACTGGTGCCTTTATAACCAGCGCATTAGACCGCTCGGCCACGCTATTACTTCGTTTCTCTTCTATTGAAAGGGTTTCATAGTACAACGTTTTCTCATTCATTAATCAATATAAATGAGTATATTCATGATCATTCCATTCAGTTTTCTGCTTGTCGACACTTGTCGATTCTATCAATCCACCCTTTGTGATAGTGATGAACTTAGAAAGCTTACATTCTTCTGACTTATATGTTCACGCTTTCTGTGTATTATCGCTGGTTTGCACAGAACTGACGAGGTTTATTTGCATAATTCTTACTCCAAGATTCACCCTTTGCTAGCAACAACATGAGATACTATTGCCAGTTGCTTGAAACAATGAAGATTGTTTCTTATCCGTCTAGTGAAACCATTTATTTAACGTTTTGCGAGGTCTACAAGTGATGTGTTTCTAATTGTGTACGTATGAGGGTGTTCAGAAAAGAGTGAAGACGTGTCGTGTTAAGTTTGTTTGTGATTTACCTGTACCAGTATTTTCATTATCAGCAGGAATTCGGTGAAATGTTCAGTAACTTTGCTTTCTCAAGAGTAAAAGAGTATTTAAAAATATTTGTGAATGTCGCAAAAAACGAAAAGCAGTCATAGAATTATGAATAATTACTATTAATATATTTTATTGTAGGGAGTTTTGTGAATTGCTTATAACAATTTACATCTCTCCAATAAACTCCTGGTAAATTTCTGTTCCTGAAATTTTTTTTCCTGCATAAATTACATTATTTGTATTTTATATTGATCATCATGTATCTAACGTGGAATTACCTTTTATTAAGTATTTAAAAATAAGTTAACTCTGCGATTTAACAAACTTTTCTTTCTATAAAATAGAGAGAACAAATATAAGGCGAAAGAAGTGTGTGGAGTCGAGTTTTCGAAATGTGTCCAGTTCTCGCAGAAAGTATTGACAGTGGATAGTAGGGTAAAACGTGTGCTATGCACTCAACACAAAATAGTTTAAACTAACTAAAGATATATATAACTTGAGAAAAATGAAAAAGACAAAAAGTCAAAGATGGTCCGGCAAGATGGCAACTGCTTTACGACCCGCCCAGGCAAATGATCCAACCCCTTAATTTGCATATACAATCACTGCATCATCTTCAATGACGGAATTAAAAGAATATTCAATGGCCTATGCGCTGAGCTGCCCTGGCCATTATCACTTCACCACGCCGCCCCGAGCCCCTCTATCCACCAACGCAGGAGCTGGCCTTTGGGCTTGCCGATGTGACGTCGAGGCGATTGGTGTAGCGTCGTAAAGCGCATCAGACTTACACCCAATTTATCGCATATGGAAACCCGGACGAAGCGTCGGATTTTAAAGGGTTGAAAAAAATTCCTTTCTCTCTCTTTCAGCGCGAGAGGAAAGTAAACGCCGGCGTGTCCTCATGTTAGTTGTCTAGACATTACTTGCATGGTAAAGTACCTCAGGCCTAAATCGAAGCCTCTGAGACTTAAATGCAATATCTTCCTGTTACGTCCCGGATGAGTACTCTCTGTGTGTCTAGTGGGTTGAAAGAGCTTAGTGAATATTGCGACGTCAGGACGAAAGAGCAAGGCCCTCAATTATTGGATCTTCGCCAACAAAAAAAGATGTATTCAATCAATTCGGTTCATCTGCTATACCTTTTCTTAACCTCCGGGAGCAAGCCAACCACATCATACCTCCTCAAACGAAGTGCCCGCGCTCCAAAATTCTGAGGTCCGATGCTGACGTTCGACCGGGTCCATCCCTCAGATGCGCCCTAGCGAGAGCGTAACTTAGGAGGCGTGGTTTGTGATATTCTGACGATCGGGGTCGTCTGCCCGTCACTTAGTGGTAATAGTTGTCTTGTTGGCGAATTTTCTTTGTCTCGGAGAAGATGCGGCTCCAGAGGCTTCATTTACGCATAGATCTTTTAATGTATTGTGTGGTAGTTGAAAGTGTTAATGTGTATTAGCAAAAAATGCGGAACAAGGGAAAAGAAAGATAGCGCGTGCAACGTGGCAAGTTTTTAAGGCCACTGTTCGGTTATTGGCTTCTTGATGAAAAAACAAAGAAAACTCCGAATCAGAGAAGCAGGACGCGTTAATTCTCCTTCAATCAAAGCCAAACTTAACATAAGGACCTTAAGCTCTCTAGCTGGTGTTAAAATTTCTGCGTCGGTCTTGACCTAAAATTCACGGTCATAGGCACACATTGACGTTAACAACCCTCACCCAGAGAGTGATGCGGACATGTGGTGACAATGGGATTGGGTGTAGTGGAATGATAGACATGGTTCAGATTGAGCCCTATTGAGATGAGGTCGAGCGGGTGGTTCGAGGTGAGTGAATCAAAAAGTTTAGGATATGGTTACATGACATTAGGTGGAGTTGATAACGGTATTTAAGTTTGCATGAGATAGGATGGAGATTGAACGAGATTTGGCCAATTAATAAAATTGGGTGAAGTAAGTTTGAGGATGAAGATTGGTTACAGCGAGATGGAGTTGGAGGAGGTAACAGTAGAGAAATAGAAACGAACGGCAAAACACTGGCGTGAATACATTCTATATTAAACAAAGTTAGTTAACTCATTAAGTTAACGTCTATCTAATGATATTTAGCGTTTTTTTACAGCCTTTGCCCGTTTGCCGCCATCCTTAATTTCCATCTTCTTTATCCCATAGATCGTTTTCCATCCATTTGCCTTTCTCCATGGCTTCACCTCAACCATTTATTCGGTGTTTTTAAAATTTATTTCCATCGCCCATTCTCCAACACTTCTACTAATTTTATGAACATAAAAGTTACATCATCTTCATCTTCAGCCATTATCACCTCTTCGTCTGCCAAATAGTAGACAAAACAATGAAGTCATCATCTATTTTTCACTCTCAAGCTCTGCACTTCCTTTTCCATTATTTAGAGCTTTATCAATGTGTATCATAAACAGGCGTTGAAGGATATACAAGCAGCCTGTCCGTATCCTTCATTTTCTGGGAAGTTGTCTGATAGATATTTTCACACTTTTACTTGACTTTTGTTATCGATATAAGGTTCTTTGACTGCATTTAATATGTTGTTGATAGTTCCTTTTTTATCACAGCCCCCCATATTCTTTACATGGTACATATCATAAGCCTTTTTGAGATCCAATGAAATTATGTGAAGTTTTTCTCCATCGCTCAATTGTTTTCCCATCAATTGTTTGAGACAAGAAAAATATTGTCAATTACACGATCTTCCTGGGTCTAAAAAACACTTTGCTCCTTCTGAGTTGATGTTTGCATTTCAATTCTATTCTTTAGCACACATGTCATACCAAAAGTCTAACCAAAGATGAAGTCACACCTACCCCATATTTCAGGTATTTTACCTTCCTTTTGAATTACCATTGTCTATTTTAGTAATTAATTTCCAAACTTACAATAGGATAATGTGCTTCATTATTTGTTATGTTTCCAAACACTTTTTTAACTCTTAATAAAGTCACACTTGGTTTGATTGAATTTGCGTACAGCGTTCATAATTTCCTCCCTTTGAAATTCAGCTCTATTTTATGTCGAAAGATTCATAGTAATTTTCCCATTTTTCGAATTACCAAGTTGAGTCTACTACATCCTTTGTGGAAAGCCATCTCAAATATAACGTTTTATTTCTTCGGACCAGGATCTTCTATATTTCTGTCCACCACAGGTGCTTTGTTTACATTTCACATTTTTCCCTCTCTCCCAAAGCTTCTTTAGCGGCTCCATGAGTGCATTTTTCTAAAAATTGTTTTTTCTTCAGTTACTTTCCTATTGGAATTGTAGCTTCAATTTTTCTGCCATGTTAAATTTGTACAAAATGCAATTGAATCATTCTTTGAAAATGCTCTCCACATGAATTTATGTATTTCTTGAAATGTGGAAAATTAGCCATTCAATATTTTAAGGTTCTATTACAGTATCACATTGTCGCTATAATCCTTCTCCGTTGTCACTAATACATTTTTCACCATATCGCCCCAAAACATTTTGCGGCATTCGTTTCGCAAATATATCCACTAACAATCGACCTGAAGCAACACTTCAAGCGATTTCTAATTAAAATCCATCATTGATAGTCAATTTCTTTAAAAATAGAACTCTTTCAGCACAACTTGCATCGTTGTTGGATCATAAGATTCCGATAAAAAACCATTGCCTACCCTTAGTACAGTTCGAGACATTCTGTCCGAGAAGTTCCACGCGGCCCCGCTAACTAAGCATAGGCCAAAAAAAACGGAGCATAGACCCGCTCGGCCACGCTACGGCAGAAGTTTCCATTGATGCAATCCTCTTTAGTACACTAAAACTCTTATATCCATGTAGAGATGTGCTTGGCAGCGGTGGGATTTCGAAACCAACGCCTCCGAGGAGACGGTGCCTTAAACCAGCGCCGTAGACCGTCAGGCCAAGCTACCCGCTGCGGCATCCGCCGAGTAGTCCTGTTAAAACATTTAACCTCTTCGTCTCTGTTAGAAAAATTCTGGCAGCGGTTGGGATTCGAAACCCGCGCCTCCGAGGAGACTGGTGTCTTTAAAACAAAATAAAGTGTGGTATATATATATATAATATAAATTTAATATAAAATTAGCAATCTTTCAATATATATATATATATAATAATATATATATATATATATATGATATATATATATATATTCTACATACCCACGCACCTCGTACACAACTTACACGCTTCACAGAGGCACGCATGGAACCTAAGCAAGAGGTGTCAAGATTTTGCTCGTGAAGCAGCTCTAAAAAATCGTAGGGAGCAGGATCTTCAGGTGGCGAGAAATGTTTGAACCCTTGACACAATAAAAATCACACATATTGCACACAAACGAGCGTATAATTTACGCATAAACTTTTAGTGGATAAGTTAATGACAAACAAGAATATAGAATCCAACACTTTTACAAAGAATAATCAAAACACAAATAGGAAACCTTTACAACACAGACTCATGTGAATGAACACGATAAAAATTTACTTCAAAATTAGATTACTCTGAGCATAATTACCCTAAAACGGCACCTGGGAATTCCCTTGGAAAATTATTTATTATCTAAATTGTGCTATCCTAAAACTTTGTCACATGAAATCCAAAAACTTCCAATTTACAATCTCTCGTTTCAAGATAATTACATGTAAAGAACAAAAAAAAAAAAAAAAAAAAAAAAGATAGTGTGCAATCACTACTCCTAATTTAGCATTTAAACTGTGTCTGAAACTAGCGAAATAATAAATGTCCTAAGATAGAATGTTTTAGCAGGCAATGTAGCATCAAAACGTGCTTCTAATATAATAACATGTTAATTTGTTGCACCCGTGTCCTCAATTCTTAAACACTTTCCCTATTACTAGTTTCCTTGCCGACGTTGAACCTTGACCTATTGTTCTGCGATTCCTAACTGTTACCTCGTGGACTTTCGCAATTTTGGCTTGTGGGCTCGTGCGCTGGTCGCTGCGTGACGCCGTCTTCGGTCCCAAACCTCTGCGTTGTAAGAGAGACGGGATTTCGCCCTGCGCGTCTGTGTTGCCTTCTTGCGTCCTCTTCCAGTTTCTTCTTCTCCTCTTCTGCCTCTTCTTCTCCCGTCTCGGCCTCTTTCTTCTTTCTCGTCTGCTACCACAGCGCTTCTGACTACGCCACTTGCGAAAAATGTCCCCTTGCACTTCACTGGAATAAAAACATATACCTATGCCGTTTCTTTAGAAAATTCTGGGCCAGCGGTGGATTCGAAAACCCACGCCTCCGAGAGACTGGTGCCTAAAAATACCAGCGCCCTTGACCGCTCGGCCACGCTTACCGCGATGACGCATCCGCACGGAGTAGTTCTTTAAAACATATATATCTATGCGTTTCTTTAGAAAATTCTGCAGCGGTGGAGATCGAGACCCACGCCTCCGAGGAGACTGGTGCCTAAAACCAAGCCCTTAGGACCGACGGTCACGCTACCGCTGCAGCACCCCGGCCGAAGTAGTCCTGTTAAAACATATACCTATGCGTTTCTTAGAAAAATTCTTATGGCAGCGGTGGGATTCGAAACCACGCCTCGAGGAGACTGGTGCCTTAAAACCAGCGCCTTAGACCGCTCGGCCACGGCTTTACCGCCTGCGGCACCCGCCGAAGTAGTCCTGCTTAAAACTATACCTATGCGCGTTTCGTTAAGAAAATCTGGCAGCAGGTGGGATTCGAAACCACGCCTCCGAGGAGACTGGTGCCTTATAAACCAGCGCCTTAGAACCCGCCTCGGCCACGCTACCGCTGCGGCCCCCGCCGAAGTAGTCCTGTTAAAACTATACCTATGCGTTTGTTAGAAAATCTGGCACCGGTGGATATCGAAACCCACGCCTCGAGGGAGAGTGCGTGCCTAAAAACCAGGCCTTAGGACCGCTCGCCACGCTACCGCTGCGCACCCGCCGAAGAGTCCTGGTAAAACATATACCTATGCGTTTCTTTTAAGAAGATTCTTGGCCAGCAGAGTGGGATCGAACCCAACGCCTCCAGGAGACTGGTCCTTAAACCAGCGCCTTAGACGCCTCGGCACCGCTACCCGCTGCGCACCCGCCGAAGTAGTCCATGTTAAAAACACTATACTTTTGGTTTCTTTAGAAAATGTTGCTGGTTGCGTTGGGATTCGAAACCCCACGCCTCGAGGAGACTGGTGCCTAAAACCAGCGCCACCTTAGACCGGCTCGCCCACCGCTACCACTGCGGCACTCGCGAAGTAGTTCCTGTTAAAACATATACCTTTGCGTTTCTTTAGAAAATTCTGGCGGCGTTGGGATTCGAACCCACCCTGCCGAGGAGAACTGGTCCTAAAACCAAAGCGCCTTAGACCGCTCGGACCACCGCTAACCACGCGGCACCCGCCGAAGTAGTCTAGTTAAAACATTATACCTATGCGTTTCTTAGAAAATTTCTGCAGCGTGGGATGTTCGAACCCACGCCTGCCGAGGGAGACTGGTGCTTAAACCAGCGCCTTAGACCGCATCGGCCCACGCTTACCGCTGCAGGAAACCAGCCAAGTTAGTTCCTGTTAAAACATATACCTATGCGTTCTTTAGAGCAAAATTCTGCGCAGCCGGTGGGATTCGAACCCACGCCTCCGAGGAGACTGGTGCCTAAACCAGCGCCTTTAGACCGCTCGGCCACGCTAGCCGCGGCGGCATCCGCCGAAAGTAGTCCTGTTAAAACCAATACCTATGCGATTTCTTTAGAAAATTCTGGCGGCGTTGGGATTCGAACCCACCCCGGGCCTTTTTTTATTTCCGGGGAGGGAGGGGGGAACCTTGGGTGCCTTAAACCAGCGGCTTAGACCACTCGGCTCGCTACACGCCGGCGGCATCCGCCGAAGTAGTCCTGTTAAAACATATACTATGCGTTCTTAGAAAATTCTGGCAGCGGTGGGTTTCGAACCCACGCCTCGGCCAAACATACCGCTGCCCGCATCCCGTGCGCAGTAAGTTCTGCTTAAAACAATATACCTATGCGTTCTTTAGAAAATTCTGGCACGGGGGGGGGGGGGATGGATTCGAACCCAACGCCTCCGAGAGAGCTGGCTCCTAAAACCAAGCGCCTTAGACCGCTCGGCCACGCTACCACTGCGGTTATCCGCCGAAGTAGTCCTGTTTAGAAATATACCTTAGTCGTATCTTTAGAAAAATTCTGCAGTCGGTGGGATTCGAAAACCCACGCCTCCGAGGAGACTGGTGCGTAAAAGCCAGCGCCTTAGACCGCTCGGGCCACCGTACCATGCGGAATCCGCGCGAAGTAGTCCTGTTAAAACATATACCTATTGCGTATCTTTAGAAAATTCGTGGCAGCGGTGGATTCGGAACCCACGCCTCCGAGGGAGCTGCGTTGCCTAAAAACCCAGCGCCTTAGGACCGCTCGGCCACGCTACCCGCTGCGGCACCCGCCGAAGTATCCTGTTTAAAACATATACCTATGCGTTTTCTTGAGAAAAATTCTGGCAGGCGGTGGGATTCGAACCCACGCCTCCGAGGAGACTGGTGGCCTAAACCAGCGCCTTAGACCGCCTCCGGCGCACGGCTACCGCGGCGCATCCGCCGAGTAGGTAGATCCTGTTTTTAAAACATATACCTATGCTTTCTTTAGAAATTCTGTCAGAGGGGAATTCGAACCCACGCCTCGCCAAACTACCGCTGCCGCATCCGTCGCAGAGTTCTGTTAAAACATATTACCTATGCGTTTCTTTAGAAAAATTCTGCAGCGGTGGAGATTCAAACCCACGCCTCCGAGAGCCTTGTGCCTAAAACCAGCGCCTTAGACCGCTCGGCCACGTACCGCTGCGGCCCCCGCGAAGTAGTCCTGTTAAAACATATACCTTTTGCGTTTCTTTTAGAAAATTCTGGCGGTGTTGGAGGGGATTCGAAAACACCCACACGCCTCCGAGGAGACTGGTGCCTAAAACCAAGCCGCCATTAGACCGCACGGCCCCGCTCCGCTGCGGCACCCGGCCGAATATCCTGTTAAAACAGTATACATTTTGGCGTTCTTTTAGAAAATTTCTGGCGGCGTTTGGGATTGAACCCCACGCCTCCGAGGAGACTGGTGCCTTAAACCAGCGCCCTTAGACAGGCTTGGCCACACTACGTTGCTTGATGTATAAATCTAAGTTCTTTTTTATGCTTCGGCCTAATTAATCTTAGTACTATTTGCGGGCCAAAAATAGACCGCAATTCCACAGAGAATCCCGGTATTAAAGGTATTGTTTCTTTTATTATTCCTTAATTATGACTCCTTATTTTATGTAATTATGGAAGATGCCACCAAATATTGTGTACCGGTCTTACGGTCGAGGAGCATTTAAGAGATAAGAATAACCGCAATGTAAAGCTTAACTATTGCTGTAATCTCTGATTAAATCATTTATTGTAAGTAAATTATTTTGCAGGGGAAAATGAAGAGAGAAGAAAATGTTTATTGAGAAAATTTCCCTACACCCTTGAATATCTCATACAATTTTGAGATCAAGTGCATTTTTGAGCACGTTAAGTGTTATACTTTTGTGGGGAATGTCAAAGAAAATATCCCTAGACAAAGTACGGAACGATCACCTTGTTTCGATGAATTTTTGAATAGTTTAGTTCCACAGTATACCAAAGGAACCTTAATAAATTTAAAACATAGCGTTGGACAGTTGCCATTTGTTATGACCGCCGTACAACTCGGGTGGTTAGTGCTAATATATTTTCATGATATATGAAAAATTTTGTTTTCTTCTCTGGGTTAATTGTTAAAACACATTAGACTGAAACTTTACTGTCCTAATTTAGCTATTTTCAAAATCTGTCAAATTGCGAAAATCAACTCAATCCTAATAAAAATCATTCGCCAAAAAAATTTCTCATTAAATACATTTTTCACCCCAAACTCCACTCCAAATAAAACAAATAACCCAATTTCTATTGACTTCACACAATGAATCTGTCAAAACTTAGGAGCTGAACGTAGATACCAGATTTAATTGGAAGAAATCACATAACAGTAAAAATGCACAGACAAAGCCGAAATAAAACTAATGTCAACTAAAAAGCCACTCTTTATATCGTAACTAAGCTCTTATTAAACAAGGCCATTCGCCATCTCAAATCGGTCTGTGGGTCGTAACACGAGGAAAAACAGAACCGTTACGTCGGTTGAAAGTACGCTTGCAGGGGAAGGAAGCCGTTGAGCCTGAACTTCCAGGGAGTTTGACGCTCTGGCGGTTTGACCCAGGCTAGAGCGCAGAGCCAAAAAATACCTAGCGCTGTAAAACTCCGAGAGATGCTAGCCGGCGAGACTCGCTTACGGAAGCAGGCGAGCCAACCCTGAGAAATCCTGTGTGTGAGGCGTAAACCAAGCTGCTGGCCAGCGAGCCTCGTTGGCCGCCAGCCGTGCTGAGCCTATCTAATGGAGAACAGTGTGGGGGTAGTCAGCCTCAAAACTATTTAACGCGGCGCCATCCTGCGCCCGCGCTCTCATTCAGTTTGCATCGGGGGAGCTTGTACGGCATGTATGTACCAAGTTGTGTAGAAGTGAGGGCGAGATGTCCGTGAGAGTAAGGCCAGGACGATTCTCGCGTGCTGTAGTAGTACATACACGGTCGCCACGACCGGATGTTAAAATTTTGGCGTCAGGCCATTGTGAGGCAATTGTCACGGGACGGAGGTCCGACAGCGCGCATCACGCGTGCTTGTTTTTTCTGCGCGTTTAAGCAGGAGGTTATTGAAAGGAAAAAGGATTGCCGGAGTGTTTTAAAATTAGCAATTCATTGCTCAACTGTACATAATCTTTAATATATTATTTTTCTTTTGTTTATTGGAATTTATTTTCTTAATTTGCACAACGTCACAAATAATTTTAGAACCCTAATGCTTTATGCATGTTCTATCTGGATCAATGTCTCTCAAACAAATATCAATAAATTACAGATCATCAAAAAATAATTTCCTCAGACTTGCCACTCATGCACCCTGTTCCATCTCAAACATTTTTCCTTGAGACATTGTAGAAATCGGAAAAAATTAAAAAAGAAGGCATAAAACAACTCGTCAGGCAGACATTACAAACATTAAAAAGTGACAGGAAATATTTTATAACCAAAATTATACTTATAGAGCAAGAATCATGTGCGTTGATCAGAGGCATAAAAAACATTTTGATAAATGTCTCTTTCTTTTCAAACGAGAAATGTTTAATTTCAATAATTATGCAGATTTAAGTAATAAGAATATTTACGAAGCTCAGGAGACCCAAAAGCAACATTTCGATGCAATTGATGAATGAGGAAAATCTACGAGTCTAAATTTTTTTCATTTCTCGGGAGCTCCCTCCTCCCTGGGGGTG
>BOPP01000731.1:0-14995 GCA_017312745.1 Gryllus bimaculatus | reverse complement strand
GTCCTTTTCCTTGTCATATCTTCACCCCTTATGCACGCACTAACACGCACTACACTATCATTCGTGCCGGGAGACCCGTTAGGAGCTAAGAGCTTGTCCCGACTGGGGCGGTACCTCGCTGGTGGGAAATAACTGGTTGAGGATAACCCTGCTAGCCGGATCTCGCCAGATAGCGGGGCAAAGATCACCGCCTCCTCCCGAGCAAAAACATGCATTATCCTTTCGGGAGTAATGACCGTGGTCATCAATCAATCAATCAATAAGAGCGAAATTACTTGGAAGCGGCCTTGGAAAACCACAGAAAGAAAAAGTAGTGTGCAAGCTCTTCAACATCGTGAAACAAAATAAAATACGTTGGCTAGCATGCGTAGGGAGATTTATTTTTGTTAGTACGAGACCATATGGTCTCACGCATTGGCTGGTCTTTTTTATGATAAAACTCGTCACTGGTCTCATTATAGTGTTAACAGTTTCAAAACGTGCCCGTGAATTTATATGAGCTCTTGCATTTTTGGAAATAAAATTAATTCTTTATACTATTATATAAATATTGGTACAACTTTTAATGTTGTAGCATGAATAGAATTGTGTCAATTGTCACGGAATTGGCACGGAAACGTAGTACGCGAAAAACCTGCACGGTAAGGAGGTGTAATATAGCAAAAATGTTGCTTTGTCAATGAACGTTTTAAAATAATTTCATAAACATTACATATACAGGAAACACTGAAACCGCTACCAGAATAACAAATATGAATATATTAATTTTAGTGATGCGCATCAAAAGTTGACACAAAAATTAAAACTTTAAAGGATATAAAAAGCCGTAAAGAAGAGGTCAACAACCTCACGGCCAGGAAATCAGCTTAGGGCCGATTTTAATTTACAACGTCGTATGTCAAAGGGAAAAGACGCCTCCATCAGATTCACGGCAAGTAAAATAGTAATGATTTAGAATTAGATAACACAAAAACAAGCTATCTTATAATATACTTAATTTAATCTAAGTAAGCTATTCATCATCATCATCATCAGCAGCAGCAGCAGCAGCAACAAGGTTTTGGGCCTAGTGGCCGTTCCGCTCTCAAGAGTCTCTTTCCATCTTGTGTGGGGTCTGCCTCTGGATCGTTTCCCCTTTGGTTGTATTCGAGGATAGTCTTGGGAAGCCGTTCTTGTGGCATTCTGGTTAGGTGTTCGACCAATTCTTCCTCGTCGAGTCGATCTTCTCCAGTACGCTGGAGATCTGTAGTTCACCTCTGATGTCTTCATTTCTCGTATGATCTAGTAGTGTATATCCTGCTAATGGTCTCAGGAATCTTATTTCTGCCGTATCGATCTTTCTTCTGTCTGACCTATTGACTGTCAGTTTTCGCATCCATAAGTTAGCATTGGGACTGCCATAGTTTTTGTAAAATTTTGTAAAATTAGTTTTGTAAAATTAAACCTAATGTTTTACAGTGGAGTTCCACAAAACATTAGAGCAGCCGCAGGATAGCAATACTGATAAAAAGAGGAATGGAAAACAAAATTAATTAATTATAACTAAGTAAGCTATTTCTTAATCTTAAATTAAGAACCATAATAAAGTAAAGAAGTACTACCAGTAAAAGAAAAAGTTGCTTTAAAACTAGTGCTACATCAACACATACTTACTCACATTGTGTTTGTAAAAGCTCTGTAATTATCTTGACCTGCACTCGTTGTGCTTGCACTTGGTGTTTTCAACCAGCAAAAGTTGTTTTCCGCGCCAAGATTGGAACGGTAGTCCATCGGTTTACCGCTACAAGCCACGCAGTGTTCTGAACGTTACTCACTTGGGCTGATGCTTAAAATCTAATTATCCTTCCCATTATTTCCAACATGCAATTTTTCGAAATTCAGGGGTCAATTAAATAATGAGGACGTGTGCCATTTATTTTAAGCATCCCTTGTTTATCGCGTGGATTAACATTTTTAAAGAAAAATATTTTTGGAAGTTTTTTTTGAGAGAAAATGTTTGTTATGTTAACTGCATCATCTTCCAAGCAAAAATTACGTTAAAACTACCAGTTTTCGTTCAAAAAAAGTATTTTATAGTGTTGAATATTTAAAGTCGATTTTCTTTAAGGCATAAACGGCAATAGCTATTTAACCATTACCTGAAATGTTATGAGTACTGCCGATGCCCAAAAGTTAAAAATCGAGGCGGGGCGTAGCAGAGCCGATATTTTTAATTTGGAAACGAGGCAGTGTAATAACCACTGTAACATTTTGTGGTATGTTCAGCGTTTTATCGGTCACCATAAAATCTCATTCTTGTTTGTGAAAATTTACAATTTAATGCGATGTGAAAACATATGAATTCTGTTGTTGCGGAGCGATCAATCGATATTGTTGGGCTAATGGCTTGTGATATATCTATTCAAACAATATTCGTATACCGTGATATTGAGAAAATATGGATGCAAATTAATTCTCCTATATCTAAAGTTACTAAAAGAAATGATGTTGAATGAGGAAGTTGGCGCCGCGAATCAATGGCGACACCTTCGTTGTTCAGAAATATGTATATTACGGGAGAAGAGTTTCATTTTGGTGGAATGCCAGGCATTAATGAAGGGGTTAATTTAACTACACCTTGTTTTAATTACACTAATAATTAATTACAATTAACAATAATGTATTCCCAAAAACTTCCAAGGCGCTTACTTTATTCTGAATTGTTTTAATCTGATTGTTTGGACTTCACCATGTTTTTTTCTTAACAAACATTTGACTTGCAATGAATCGATAGTTATTTATTTACGTTCCTAAGGATTTTAAAAACCCGTGCTCAGGGTTTTAAATTTTCTTTACTACAGGTAGGTACAAGTGTACTTAATAATCTTTAGGTTGCTTGTAATAAGGGTAGGAGACGCATACGAATAAAACGATAAAATATTTGAACGCCATTGAGAGGCTAAATAGTAATAGTACAGAGCGAAAGACTCTTCGTGATTCCTCGCCAGTGAAACTGAATATTATTAACTTTGTAAAACGTTATGGTTGGCTTTCAAGTTGAGTTAATATAAAATAAGAGGGATTGTTAGAAGAGCGAAAGAATGCCTCAGGTATCAAAGTGTTGTTCTAGAACTTAGTGAAGGTGCGGGTTCGATTCCAGTCAACTTCGTAGGTATTTCATCCATTTACAGTGCCCATTAAAAATCACTAAATTACAATATTTTACATTTATTCTGTCATTTTTTATGCAATAATTTAGCCAAATTTGCCGTTCGCGTAATAAAGAATGCAAACAAGCAATTCTAAAAAAAGGGGTTGGTAGGAGAATTTGACTTGCGGCATTTGAGAACCAAAAATAATGTAATATGCTTATAATCTTATTATATTGATAATCTTGAATCACAAATAACAAGATCCTAAAATATTGCGCAATTATTTTCTTGTACTCGAACTAAACTCTTTTTATGCCGTTAGAACACAAAAATGACCATGAATTGCACGCGTAAAAGCTCTGAAACATTTTCGTTTAACAATACCACAAAATTATTAGTGATGTATCGACAAGAATATCGACTTGTTTTTGTATCTGTAAGTAATTGTTCAGTATTCATTTAATAAACCATTTTTAACATCTTATGTTTTGCCTTTGATAAAACTTTTTATTTCTACGTACACTACTACGTAGAAATAAATAAAATAGTAATTGGCGTGCATAAATTTCCCGTATGCTAATTTGTTAAGATAATAATTAATAAAGGATTATGAACTGTTCATGGTTCTGCAATTACAATAATTCTTTAAATGTGACAAGGCTTTGAATGTGAAAATGTGGCTACATTGAGTAAATAAGGTTCATTTGGTTCTGTATGAATATTTCCGAGATCTCTTGCCTTCATAAGGGAGGCTTGTTTTGTGGATATTGATTATTTCGTATTCTGTAAGTAAAATAAAAATCACTTTAAAAATACAATTTTGTCGAAAAACATATTTTGAAGCGTGAAAATATGCATAGGCTTTCCTTTGCTTTTGGAGTTCATTACAATGTCATTAGATTTAATCTATACATCTATTTCAGATGCTATCAAGAAATCCATCATGTGTATTGCACGTTTTTATGCACAAAAAATGTATTATAGATTGTAAAATAAATAATAATGCAATAAATAGATATTTTTTTTCAGTGGTTAAAAATCTACCAAATAATAACCGCTATAAATATGACTGCTAATTAGCCCTTATTAATTGAGTCTTTTTGCCTATGCTACATATTCAAGTCCATAAGAAATAAAAAACTCATTCTTTTGTTGAGAGAGATTATCGTATTTTACTCTCGTAAAAGCCTCACGGGTACTTACCCACTTGTATCTATCCTTTTGCAGTGCTTCCATGTTTCGACTTCAGGTCAAACGGAGATTGGGGGTCTTTAGCCGTTGCCACTTGTAAGAAAAGAAACATCCCGGCCTAAGCAAATTGAATTACTCCGTAGTTCATTATTCGAAATGGCTCTCACCATAGCCAAAGCCACGCGAAAGCGTGTTATCGCATTAGTAAAGACGTCCCCCTCTCTGTTTTAAGGCGGCGAGTCGGTATGGCTTTTGGAACAAGAACCGCGCATACTTTGGCATGAACGTAATCGAGAGACGGAAGAATTCCGCGGAGGAAACTAGGGACGGGGCTTTGGCGTCTTTCAGATTGCTGCCCAAGTTGAAGTTTCGATACAAGCCGCGGTGGAAAAACCCTTTTCACCACTCTCACAACTGAGAAGAACCACCAGATTTCCTTAATGTTTCCCGAACCTACGCAACAGACCTTTCGAAGGCTGGCCTTGCGATCCAGAAGTGCAGCTCGAAAATTCGAAGCTGACAAAAGAACACAAGCTCTATCGGCTGGCATTTGCGCGAGGAAAATTTAGGATCGAGAATGCGGCTGATGTCATTATCTCATATGAAAGTATATCCTCCGCAAATGATTGGACCAGTTCGCGTTTTCAGGCCCCAACGAAGCCCGTTATAATTATTGGCACGTAAAGGCAAGTATCTAGGTCAGCTCGTTTGCTCGGTAGGTAGTTTGGGGGCTGGATGTCATCTCGTCGGGATTGAATTATCATAGATCGAAGGCCACTTAAATGCCGCCTCAAGTACATCCACATCTGAGAGATATCAAGATCTCATCCGTAAAGATAATTTTGCATTCTTAGTGTTCGTGGTTTGCGGGAGAAACAAGATATTCAGCGTTGTCGACTGGCCACCATGCGCACCAAACTCTGAACCTTATTTAAACATCTGGGACAGGGACAAGACGCAACCATTGACGAAAGTGCCGGACCCTAACAAAGCCGATGCTCTCTGGCATCTAATCAAAGAAGTCTGGGAGGTTGGAGCTCACAGTCAAAAACTATTGCGGCTTAGACTTGTTGGATTCTCCCAGGTAGATGAGATGGTAGTAGAATCTGATGTTTTGAATATTCTACTAATGGTATTCCTTCTATTTTCAGAAAAAGATATTTATGAATAAATAATTAATGTAAAAGCTTTAGAATAAAATTTAAAAAAAAAAATATTTTTAATAAAAATTAGAAATTTAAATAAATAAATAATAAAAGATAAAGTATACCTTTTCGTAGTTATTTTGTTTTAAATTAAAAATACACTTAGAGAGATACGGTAACACAGTGAGTTTGACAAAATGAAAAACCACAAATAAGCAAAAAAATGCAGGCATGCACTGTATTCGATTCTGCTGTCTAGAGTTTGGAATAAACGATTCTTCGGCAGAACCAAACTAATAATTTTGCATTTCAATTACTTACATGAATATTACCGTACCAAATGTTTTATTAACATCGATGTTGTAATTTTGAACATCGATGTTTTGTTATCGATGTCACATCACTAACTGGCACCACCAATAGCATTCCTTACCGGCCGCCACTGACCAGAACTAAGACGAAAAAATAGCTCATTAGTTTCCAAATGCCATATAGTGTTCTTCAAAGTTTGTAACTTCCAAACCTGTTTGATGTCACCAAAAATAGGTTCAATGTGGCCAAACAATGAATGAAGAAATCAGACACAGCTGTGCGGCTCAAATGTGGGACGTAAATACTGATAGCGAGCGACGGAATTTTTATCCATTGCAGTGGCATAGTTAAATATTGCTCGCAATACTGCGCGATAACTACTAAAATTTTCAAAAAATCTACCTGGCCTTAATAAACGCATTCACAATGTAGAACAAATTTTATTTGAAGGAAAAATCTTTATCTTCAGTTTGCAGTTGTAAGAAGACGCCCGAAAAATTGTGAAATTTTCGAAAATTCAGAGTTAACCGTGAAAATCGGACCTATACCACCTTTATAAGTGTATTTAACTTTATTCTTATAAGATATGTAAAGAAAACATTTTGAGCAGTTTTTTAGAAAATTTTGAAAATGTCCGTGGGGCTTCATGTAAAGTAACACCAAATTTTAAAGATTTTTTTCCAAAATCTCAAAGATTTCACTTGAGCCAGATCGACACGGGTTTCTTGAATTTGAGAAAGGTCCTACGTATGGTTCAGGCGCAAGTAGTGTTCACAGATGGACAGACGGACAGCCGAACGTTTTGAAAAAAAGTACTTTTGCATACTTACTACTAATACTAACTAATACGGGAATGTCTGTGCCATTCTGAAGCACCACTAGTTTTTAATTGTCTCCTTGTATGTATCAATGAAGTGTATAAAGAAAGGCTCTAGTCTCATTTTCAATTAACTCTCTGTACTTTCGAAAATTTCAAAAAGTGAACATTGTAAAATACAATATTAAAAATAGAGAGATTTTCGTTTTACAAAAATCTGTTCTAAAAAATAAGATTAAAAAAGATTCTGTATAATTGTTTTTTTTTAAACAATAGTTTTTTCTTTATTTTTGCGTGAAGTTAATGCAAATAAAAATCATTTTCTCAAACACTACTCCAATATTTGTTCTTTTATTTTTTCACGTATAAAATAAGATAGTCTTAAATGAATAAGGCAGATCTCAGAGTCTTTGAACTTTCTGAATTTTCGAAAATTGCAAATTTAGTAAAAAATAATGGATGTGCAGTTGACGCACCACTAGTTAACACCTGTAATGAAATGTTTAGTGCCATTAGTTTTGATGTATTTGATGAATTCACGATCATTTAATATATATGCCACAAAAATTGGTGTAATATTTACCTCGTAACTTCAGAATTGGAGTCAAGGTTGACTAGCTGATGGAGGTTAACTAGCTCATCGAATCTTTTCTCTACGTGTACGTTGCATTTGGATCACTGTTTGGGTTAGCGTTCAGTCTCCACTTCTCTTCTTTGTGTTGCGGAAGGTTCACAATCACAGGGACACCACAATTTTCTTAGTGTCCATGTCTGATAATGAAGGTTGAGTCTGCGTGCTGGATTTTTTCGAGGCAGTTACCTGGTTGCCAGCGAAGCGTTGCTGGTCGGCAACTGCAGATGTGCGAACCTCCATTTCTCCTTCGGGTGGATTATTCTGCGACACTAAGTAATGATTTGTATCACCATTGTTGAGAGGGCGCAGGGCTAGGCTGATTACGTGCCCCGTGGAAGAGTTTACTCAAAAGACATACATTTAACTCTCGACTGCTCCAAATATAACTATGAGAGCTGAATGTCACAACAATGGTGTATAGTAGACTGCGCCCGGCGGATCTCCGCGATACTATATTCGCTGTGATCGATGACTGAAACCGGAATGAGGGACTTCATACAAGAAACAAATGGGGCTAGAAACAGCACGCATTTCTCACCCGGACATTCACGCAAGATTACGCGAAAAGTACACAAATTGTACGTGTCCTTATTTCCAAAATCTTCTTTAAGAAACAGATTTCATCAAGAAAAAATCTCTATCTTCATAATGTAGTTGAGGGAAGCCGCGAGTAAAATTTGAATTTTTGCAATTTTCTAAAATTCGAACATGAGACCTGCACCATTCTTTTAAACGTCCAACACAACAACAAAGTTTAATCTGAAACCATGGAGCCATTTTCAAAATTTTGAATCGGATTGACAGCGTTTAATCCGCGGCGGATTTTTTGCAAGTTTTATGGAAGCAGTCAGTGTGTCTCAACCCATCTCGAAAAACTGGTAATTACTCTTCCATAAACTTTTAACAGCACTTCCTCTCGCGAATCATTTTAGTAGAATTTATCTCTTTTTTCTGACGAAAAATTTAGCAGAATTTGTCTCTTCCTCTTACGAAAAAAATTGGCAGAATGGATTCCGCAACGGAAGAAAAGTATTCCGCCGCTATTTCCTTCGCTTTTGGCCTTCTTGACCAATGGCAACTTGCTATTCCTTATCTTGATGTCGTAAATTTGCCTGTGGTCAGCTGCGGTTTCGTTTCATTTGACCGCTTCTGACGTCAGATCCTGACGTCACCCCTCGCTACATTCAAATTCGCGCGCGTAGTCCAACATCACAATTTTTTTGGGGGGCTTATATCGTAGCTCGTTCTAATAAATAAGCAATAGCAAGTGGTTCTTGACGCGAGATAACTTCATAATTGTGTCAGATTGTCGTATGTCTTCTGCGATCAGATTCAAAATTTCATCAAAACAATATCTAATCATTCTAGTCAATGTAAAACGTTTCTCGTCCTTTGTGGCAGTAGGGTGTGAAGTTCTCCGTACTTTTTCCTTTCTAGGTCAAAATCATGGACTCCTTGTCTACCTTTCCTAAAGAGATATTAACAATTTGATGGAAATCGTACATAAAGAGGTTAAAGCACCGTACACCATGTGCTCAAAAAGCGTACTAGGAGTATTGGCATTCTCTACCTCGTGTATCAATGGAAGCGAGCGCGTCTTCTTTATCGGATGAACTCACCAAACGCTGACTCGTTATTGATGCTCGTGGCGAACGCACCCGTGAACTCCGCCGCCGTCTAGCGCGGACTTTCCGCGCCACAATCCGCGCCGATCTGCCGCGCCAATCTTCCGCGCCGATCTGTGGGAGCCGTAACTTTCTCTCTACCGCCATAACGTTGCGAGAAGTAAAAATAGGATTGCATGAAGTTGCAATTGAAATGAAAATGAAATGCTGATGCATACGAATGGTTGAATGGAAACTTTCATTTGAGGACCAGTATTCAGAAAACAAATGAAACATCTCTCTCCTCTCTCTCTCTTTCTCTCTCCCCTCTCTCTCTCCTTCTCTCTCTTTTTCTCTCTCTCTCTTTCTCTCTCTCCCTTTCTCTCTCGATCTTTCTCTCTTTCTCTCCCTCTCTCTCTTCTCTCTCGTGCTTCTTTCGCCTAAGCTATTCTATTTAAAATGAACGTTATACGATAATGTTTTTTAGGAAATCTCATTTCGCTCAACAGTAAGTTAACAAAAAATAATATACTTTCAAGAAATAAACTTCATGTATCAAAATCGTGGCTCGTTATTCGGATACAGATCTACATTTTGTAAAATGGTAATTCAATCATTGTCAGTGGTTACGTCGCACCTAATGCTAAACCAGAATTTTCCTTTCTCGCTACCGCTTACGCAGGATAGAGAAAGTTATGTAATGCTGCGCGAAAAAACGGAGAGACTCGTATTCCATGGCCCTGGTAACGAAAAAATGGATAAATGCAGTTGCTAAATTTAGAAAAAAACTGACACGTTGCGTAGCGGGGATCCATGTTTTTGAGTTCTTCATACCAACAAATCGAATGACGGCAAAACTTAAACTATCCGCCCGGTCGCCGTCTGACTGTTCATCCGTCTGTGAAAAACGATAGTCAGAAAATTGTATTTTTTTTCTCAGACAGTTTCTGACATTCGATTCGGAGAGGAAATGTGTAATTTTAAAATGACGTATAAATGACGTTTCTGGGAGGGGGAAGAGAGACTACAATCCCTGGCCATATTATTGTGACCACCAACAAATTTTAGTCTTTTTTGCTTTTGCTTTTCCTACGTTTTTAAGGTGAAACCTTTAAATACATTAATTGATATTTTTCAGTATTGGCAACTCTTTCAAGAATATATGGCTACAATCTCCCATCATTTCTCCCATCGAGCTCGCTTCTACCCGGCTTTACACCCCACTCCATCTTTTCGAAAAACATCCCCTCCTTTTCTTATCTACACCAATGATCCGCGTAGCTACCATTCAGCTCGGCTATCTTTCTCGTAATTGGTTCAGTAAAATGAAGTCAAATTTGACTTTCTTCGCCCCTTGGACGTTAAGGGGCGAAGAAAGTCAAATTTGACTTCATTTTACTCGACGTTGGGTGGACACGTTCGGTGGAAATTTTCCTAAGAGGAGGCGATTTATTGCCTTGTCGAGCACGCGGCGCAGAAGCCGCTACGCCCCTCCAGCTGATTAGCTCTTATCACGCGCCTCAAAATACCAGTCTTACCGTTTTTTATACATTTTATTCTGATTATGATAAATGTCACATTCATATTGAATAATGATTTTGATCGATTTCGAAAATAATTTTTTTTTGTTTCACTGTTGATGCTATTAAATGTGTTTTAATTGGAATATTTTTCCAATTTTTGTCAAAATTCCAGGTGGATAATTACACGCCGGTAATATTTTCGCATGGGTAGTACTACCCATCGTACCCACCTTTTCCGCCGGTCCTGACAGGTGAGGTACGAGCGTATAGATCAGTCAACGTCACGGCAATGCAAATAGTTCATTGAGTTCGGAGGGAACTGTGCCCAGACCAACTGTTGTGAGATTTCAAAATAAGAGTTTTTGATTACTACTTTTTATGCTGTCACAAAAATCTCGACTAACAATATAACCCAACAGAACACAGACATGGGGTAATTTATTCTGGTTTCTCCTCCTCAAGAATAAAAATCGGAAGTTATTATCATCTCCGGACGTCCCAAAGTCACATTATTATGTGTAGTAAATTATTTCCCTAAAGACTTTGTACTGTCAATTCACCAATTTGTGCGCCAATGGTACCAAAAAATCGATTGACGGCCAATTGATCGTCCGTTATTCTGTATGTGATCAACGTTAACGCCTTAATCGCCCGGCCAATTTTCGTCCAAATTGATATTTCTCGATAATTGAACGAACTCGCCCTGTTTTTTGACTTTTCGAAATACCTTTTTCGGAAATAGAATTGAGGCATTTAGTAAGTGTATACAGTATTAGTCTTTCAAATATTTTGGATATGGTTGGCAATAGACAAATAGGTCTGTAGATTTCAACATAAATATGGCCGTCAAGGCGGCAATACACAACCTGTTCAACATTTTCATGCTGACGTATTTATACTGTCAATTCCAATGCTTTCCTAATTTTCAAACTCTTGATTTCAAAGGCTGTTTCAGATGGACCAATGAAGTTAATGGGTAGAGCGGTGATTGGAAAAGTAGATTTGTCGAAAATTTTGAATTCCATGTTAAATGGTACGTTTGTCACGGGGTGAGGTTTGAAGGTAGTTCCAAGGTGTTCCCCTGTACTGATGACTTATCCTCGAGTATACTCAGTCCGTTCCTATTTTCAGTGTTTCATGTTTGATTTTTCTTTCATTAGGCGCTTGAGCGATGACCAGAAGTGACTCAAATTTGGATGAATGTCGGCTATATAATTATTGAAACTTGAAAGTCGTAATTTATCAAGTTGGGTTTTAACTAGCCGAACTCAAAATTCTCTGAACTGATTCTTCAAAACTGGCATAATCCAAATTATTTAACCGTTTTACTCTTACCTTAATCAACTAAAGTGACACAAAGAGAAGTATCACGCAGATTATTTATTCGCATTCAAAGGACTTACACAATTCAAAATAACACAGTATTGCACTTCTTAACTATGACCCGTTTGCTGTGGAATTCACTGCCCAATTATCAGTGCTACACTTTTGTAGTTATCAGCACGTTTCTACTCCAAACAAATAAAGTGACACAACCACCCACTGCCGGCCATATTGTGAAGTTATAAAAATACATTTTTGCTGACTAGTCAAGTTTAGTTTGTACAACTGTGTCATAGTAACAACTCAAAAATGATATTTTTGAATTGTGTCACTTTTCTATGAAGGGTGCGATGTATCTACACCACCTGATGACCACCTATTAGCCGGTGCCAGCCAATAAACTCCACGTATGATAAGCTCAAAACTAAAACTTTTTGAGAAGTTAGCCAGTTCTGAATAACAGGGAAACGCAAGGTATGGCGGCCTGTAGGTGTGCGTTAGCACTGCAATGTTTTTGAATATGTCAAAAAAATGCCATTGGGGAATGGGGAATTCGTTGGATAGCCAAAGTGTAAAGGAGTTGTATGCTATACCGAGGATGTGGTGTCTCAATCTGTACGCCATATTGAATTAAAAGTGTCATTTCTTTAATTCAACTTCTACCTTCTCAATGATTTATGCCCTCTTAACTACTTCTATTGTACTAAAATGATTCTACAGTACATAACTATTTTCCTGTTTTTTAGACCTTTGGCGATCCAGTTTAATAGTATTTTACCCTAGAACAGTTGCCATTATTTATTAGTGGTGTGTAACTATAGTCCTACCATATTTTGGTCTTGTGGAAAGACTGCAGACTCCTCGCTGGCTCGTTGGTTAGCGTGCTCGCTTTGCACAGCGCAACCCCCAGTTCGATTCCCGGACGGGGCAAAAATTATAACTGTGCGCGATTCCTTACAAGTGCCTCTGTATCTATTGCTTTGGGACGATGAGAAAGCATACCATTAGGTTAGAAGACCAGTATATTCGTAGAGGGATGTTTTTTCGTGCTAGCCACACAAACCGCTTATCCATGGGCAACCGTTGGTAGGCCAAGGCTGTCGAGCAAAGGACAGAAACGATTGTAGATACTACTTGGGAGCCTATTGTTTGACATAATATTTTGACAAATTAGTAGATTGGCAGTAAATATTGTTTGGCTATTTGATCTTGGCTGCCGTGAAGGAGGAAGTGAAATGTTTGCTGGTTGGGGGTGGTTTCGAGAGATTGTAGATTGTAAAGATACAATAATTATTTGATTTACAATCAACTGCTTTTTGCTAAGTTTTAAGTAATGAACTATAGGGTGGTAAGCGGAATTCTGGTTTCAATTGCAGATTACATAACTTCTCTTCTTAAGAATTCGTAATGCGAGATCATAATAATAATTTCGGGCGTTAGGGATATCTAAGTTGGTCAACTGGCTGTGTTAATAATGTATTTCAATTTCAAGTCGATAGAATCATTAGTTTACATAAATCGATTTATACACATGCACAGAAACTCAATAATAGATTTGACGGGACGGAACCGGACTACGTTTTACAAATCGCAAAAGAAAGTTTAAAAAAAGTTTAAAAGTTACAAAGAGGAAGAGCACTCATAGACATGTTCGGTGTACATATATGATTCACAAAACATTCATCAAATTTAAAATCTTGCTTTTGATACAAACCCGATTCCTTTTCAACCGATGCGCTCAATCCGTACACGCCACTTGGCGACCTGGGCCATCCAAGAGTTTGGGCGGCTGTTTGTTTCTATACTAGTCAAAAAATTATTTTATCATTTCTAGCATTACGGAGCTGAAAAATGAGAATATGCGAAAAAAAATTGTTTTTCGTATGACAAAGGCAGCCGCCAAGAGAAAAAGGCCTATCAAAAAGCTACTACAAACTAGAGAGCGAGAAAGTGTGTGCCATTTACAGCACCTATAGTTTTTATTTTATTGTATTTATTTATATAGTTAGTTAGTTAGTTGCGTATTTATTTATTTATGGAAACAAATATATTATTTTAAAATATTTTTAGAAATAGAATAACTTTCAGACACTGATTACACGCAATCAGCTACTTTTTTTAAAAACGATTCTACATGAACTTTTTTAAAGAGCTGACTTTTTACAACAAGCTATGTCTAAAGCAAAAATCGCCACCTCCTACTTTGTAGTTTTGAAATGTTCTTGTTATTTTGGCATTTTCGAAAGAATGGAGCTATAGCCGAAAATGATTCAAGCGCCATATTTTTACCGTTTCTAATTACATATGTGGTGAATATTTTTAAAAAACATTTGGAGTGGTTTTTGAGAAAAAAAACGTACATTTCAAGCGCAAATTACGCAAAAAGCTACTCTTTTTTCAAATATTGTACATGACAAAAATCGAGGAATACCTCTAAATTTGACTAGCACTATATTTCTTACCGTCCTTTATTACAAAAGTGAAGAAAATTTTGAGCGGTTTTTAAGAAACATTCGATAATTTTAGGCGCTAAATACGCAAATACAACTCGTTTTCTCAAAACCTTGTGCATGGTCTTTTTAAATAATGTATTTAGTACAACATTCTGTGTTTAGGGCAAACATTTCTATCTTCAATTTGGTAATTTTATTTATTTATTTTGCACGGGGATGTTAATGAAAGTGAGATCTGCACCATACTCTTAAACGTCCTTCTCACTATTCAACTACAAAATTTAATCACAAAATTTGTAACCATTTTTGAGATAATGTTGTAAATGTTTTTGAGGCTTCATGTGAAGTACCCTCAAAAATGAAAATATCCGTTTGAAACACCTAAAGTTCATTAAGATCGATTGGGGAATATCAATTTTGAATAAAATTGACTGAACGGTTTAAGAGCGAGCCTTGACAACAAACGGACGGAGAGACGGGCGTTTTTCGGACAGACGTCGGACAGATGAGTCGTAGAATTGGTCAGTAGGGAGAGGCCGTAAGAAAAATCGGATAGAAAAAGCGATAATTTTTTCGAGATACTCATCCCTGATTGGGTCATTGGGTCATGTATAGTTAAACACTATTGGTTTCAATTTCACGAGTGAAATAGTCCATCTAATATATTTCTATTCGAGTAATATTTGCAACCAAACCTATCGAACACAAATGAAAAAAATGTCGATTTTCAGACAGTTTCAGACAGACAGACTATCAGAGACGAAATAGAGTAACAGTCTTAATATATTCTGTGCTTTTACACGTGTCACTGTGCTTACTTAACTTAAATTATCAATGATAAGCATCGAACCACTTACAAATT